>APFE031032103.1:1932-113579 GCA_000404065.3 Pinus taeda | reverse complement strand
CAGTTTCACTTGTTTCAAGATATATGACAAATCCATCTGAAATACATATGAAGGCAGCCAAGAGGATTCTAAGGTATGTGAAAGGCACTCTAAATTTTGGTATTCATTACTACTCTTCTGAAAAGTTCAATCTTGTTGGATTTAGTGATTCAGATTGGGGAGGTAGTCTTGATGACCGTAACTCCACATCTGGAAATTGTTTCTCTTTTGGTTCTGGTTTGATTACATGGAGCTCAATAAAACAAAGCATTGTTGCCCTCTCATCCACAGAAGCGGAGTATGTTGCAGTTACCTCAGCAAGTACACAAGCTCTTTGGCTCAGAAAATTTTTGGAAGAAATTGGAGAAAAACAAGTTCAGCCTACAGTGATTTATTGTGATAATGTAAGTGCCATCAAGTTAGCAAAGAATCCAGTTCATCATAGTAGGACAAAACATTTTGACCTGAAATATCACTTCATTAGAGATTTGGTGCAGAAGAAGGATGTTGAATTAAAGCATATAAATACTCAGCATCAACTAGCAGATATCTTCACCAAAGCAGTGGCAAAAGATCAGTTTTTGGCAATAAGAGATAAGATAGTAAATCCCCATTAATCATTAAGGGGGAGTGTTAGAATTAATGCTTAATTAGTTATGTAATTAGTTGACAAAGTAGCCAGCAGATTTTGTGTTCTCTGCAAAAATAAGGCAGCAGATTGTTAGGGATTAAAGCAGCAGATTGTTAGCAGCAGATTGTTAGGGATTAAAGCAACAGATTGTTAGGGTGGTCAGTGCTACTGGAAAGTGCTAGAAATTAGTTGTAATTGCAGTAGAATTATTCCAGAGTTGTTTTTAGTAATAGTTTTACTATTTAATAATGTAGTTAACAGCTGAATCAATATATGAGATTTGCAGCAGTTTGTAGCTCACACAATCACTGTTTTTTAATTGTTTTATCTATATTTTTTATATGTATTGTTCTTCATAGTACTGTTGGCTTCTTAATTTGCTTGAAATAATTCATTTAATATACAGCAAAACTGTTGGTTATATGGAAAGTCTCTGTAAAAAATGCCTCGTGGACGTTCATGGTGATGAGTATGGAAGAGTTAAAATTACAGTGCACAATCAACTCAGGGATTTGGCAAGACATATTGCCCAGGAAGAGCTTCATGCGTTGCCGACGCTTCAGCCGCTACGACTTTCTAGCTCAGATGATGTACAACAAATGTTGCAAGTATGTAAATTTGATTGATTATTATGTTTTCTATTTATTATAACGAAAACATAAATTTTAACTTGCAGGCTTAATTTGATTGTCAGGCTGGATCACACATCAAGCAACGGCGAGTTCGGTCCTCTGAAACAATCTAGGGACTTGACTTGGTGAATAATAAAACTGAGGTTGTGCAAGGCATCTAATCTATCTTGATACAGTTAAATTGCTGCATATAACTTATCCAGATGCAATTAATACGTTACAGTGGATTTGCCTACATTATCCCGATTCTCAGCAATACCTTGATCAAGGGAGCGATGATGAAAGTGGTCACTACTCCAAAACAGTTTCAACCATACTGCAACAACAGCGGTCGAGCCAATGGACATAGCAGAAATCTTACAATAGTGAGGAGATATAAATCTCATGGTCTTCAATGTAATTCAAAGCACAATTTGGCACAAGACAGAGTGTTACCGGTTTCGAAGCGTTGTAGGGGATCACCTTCTGTTCGCCAGAGTTCTCCCATGTTCCTGTTTGATGGTTGCACTCTTTGAATTGCCGAGATTTGAGCAAATAACGATAACGTATTGAGGAGAACGTATTGAGGAGGGTTGGTGGAGAGTTTATGAGCTGTGATGGCTGGGTTGGTAAATGTCATTAACACACCAAAATGGAGGCGAGCAGGAACACGACATCGCCTGAGCTGGAGGTGGGCAGGAACACGGCATTGCCTAAGCTAGGTGACACATATTTGCCGAAAGATAGAAGATAGATACATGTAACATGCATGATCCATGCTTAGGCCCGAGATGTAAGTGAGCCCTGATGTCAAGGGGCTGTCAGTTCAGACATAGCATCAATAATGCTATAGGGTTGGATTTAGGAACTGCCCTTTATTCTCTTTCACGGTACATGATGACAAGATGGATTACCTTACTGTTCTGTCTGAACTGACAAGTGATGTCTTGGTAGCTTTACATCCCTTCAATGCATCGCATAAATCATCGAATCCTCTGACTTGGATGGGACAACACCACCGCAAGGAAGCAAAACCCATTGATTAAAAGTGGAGACACCTTATGCTTTGGAATAAAATGTTGTGTAACATCTATTTATTTCTGGGATATGGTGGATAATTTTCTTTTGAATCATAAAGGAAAGGTTGGGATGGTGATGATGGTGATGGTGATGGTGTAATCGGCTGTAATCCACTAGTAACTAATTTTAATAACAATATGCTACAACATGACTGCACTCCTCAAAACAAAGCATGGAACACAGTGGTGTCATTCAGTTTGCTATTATAAATTGATGTTAGGCTTTTTTATATAGTTTTTCTTATAAATTAATAAAAGCTAAATTAGCAAAAATAATTTATATATTAAATTGTTATGATATAGGAAATAAATTGATGGATACATAATATTTTTCTGGTCAAATTTTTTACTTGATATTTTATTTTAATTAACCAATTTATATTTGCAGATTGGAATTAAAATAATTATTAAATATTTTGCAATGTTTTAATGGTCGTGATTTATTTCTTTAATTAATTCTTGACACTAAAAAATAGTGTTTTACGTTTTATAAAACTACAAAATTTTCAAATATAATATAAAGAATTTTAAATAAAGCTTAAATTTTGAATCGATTATGTAGTCTTAATTTATATTTTAAATAAAACTTATATTGATCATCAAATCAAAAATAAATTTATAGTTTATATTCTGTCTTCAAAACATATAGTGAATGTTGAATAACTATACTAGAGTTATGTATGGAAAATAAAGTTGTATTGATACCTTACATTTTTGAAAATGTAATAGAATTGAGTTAATCATAAAAATGTAATAGAATTGAGTAAATCATGATTTTAATTTCAGAGTTCCAAGTGTACCAAACAAAAATAGCAGGCACCTCGATGCTAATGTCATAGGAAACTTAGAAGTTCAAAGCAAGGTGTTTGATAGATTTAGGAAAATTAACTTCAATAATAAATACGTAGACAAGTAAAACTATGGTCTTGATAAATTGTTAATCAAATCTTCATTTTGTTATTGTTTTTACTTTAATTTAACTATATTTAAACTAAATAGAGATTGAAATATGGCAAATGGTTCATACATTTCAAAGTTCAATAATTGAACTAAGTGGCAGGGAATGTTAGCTATGCGGTCTTGTTTAGATTAATAGTATATATTGTATTACAATAATATTTATTTTTAATGTTATTTACAAAATGTGAAAAATTATTTGGAGTGTTTTTATAAGAGTGTTTATAAGAATTTGTTATTGCAATCAAATTATATGGTTTACTCGGTGGATCTCAATTGGTCATTTAAGTGATCTGAGTATTGTATAAGCTAAGAGATTCAAGGTTCAATACCTGGAAGGTAGCCTAATAATCTATAGAGAGAAGGATAGGTCGTAGGCCCCAAAGGTAAAAAAATATGAGTTTTGTATTGTGGTAAAAAACTTGTAAAAATATGATTTTTGTATTGTGGTAAAAAATATGTGTTTTTCCATAAAAAGGTTATAGGTTCAAAAGGGAGATAAAGTATTTGCACCTCCTACACATAAGTTCAAACTCAATTTGTGATATATTTGTCTATCATATTACTCTCTCTTAAGTTCGTAAGAGTGTGATGAGATGTTCCAAACATATAAATTAACAATTTTACTCACTCTCAGGTGCCTAAGAGCCATAGAAACCGCAAGGTTCAAGTGGAATGTTACTCTCTCTTAAGGGCTTAAGAGTGGGATGATATGTTTCAAACATAGAAATCAACAATCTTACTCTCTCTTACGTGCCTGTGAGTGGGATGATATGTTTCAAACATAGAAACTGCAAGGTTCAAGTGGTTTGACTTTGATGCAAGAGCATCGAGCCCCTGGGCAATTACATTTCCTAGACCCAAGGGAGTCATGAAAGCTTCCCAAAGCTTAAAGATTCCCTCTACTAAAATTTGTATAAAAATTTACCAATAGTAAAAAAAAATTGTAAATATAAGTGTGAAAATTCTAGAGAAGATCTACATTGTTAGGAAGTTTTCATTAGCTAGCACTCTTGTCCATGTCGCATATTGTAAAAGGTGTAGAGTCATGTGAATTTTCTAGAAAGAGGGAGGAGTGTAACTTTATTAAGAAGGTTGTTACTTAATAGCTCCCACTTGTAATTACATATTTTCTAGTTCAAAGAGGTGTATAAAGTATGAATAAGAGCAGGCGAAAGAGACAACCAAGGAGGGCTATCAAATAGGTGCATAGGAAATTAAAAAGACAGACATCGGGAAATTTATCATTACTTTTCAAGTTAATTAGAAGTAGAATAGGGGTAGAGTATGTCCATAATTTATTGTCTATCCATTTCTTTGTGTATAGAGTTTTGATAAACAAAAGGTGTGCTTGTTTTCTTTCATGAATATCATTTCCTCTAAGAGTAATTGTCTGCCTCTGCTTAAGTATAGATTACCCTCTGGTTGAATATTTGAATGTTTATTCTCAGAGTTATGTATTGCATCAAAATATGAATGCATCAGTTTCAAGGCTAGTTTGATTTCAAGGCGTAATGGGTATACAAGCATGTAAGTGTGGTAAGACAAGTTTAAACACCTTTTCTAGGAGCGAGATTGATGTGGCTCTTATGAATCAATTTCTTTGAATTGTTTGTGTTACATTATGCATGAAGGGAAAAAACCAAAATCTTTGTTCATTAATATTGTTGCAGAAGGATATACATCATTGATTGGAGATCGAGAAGGTGCATTGAAAGGTAATAATGTTTGAATATTGGCATTTTGTCTTGAAAGGTCTTGCTTAGTCCAATTTTGGCATTCATTTGTGAATGTATTGTAAAATAGATTTGATTCCTTTGAGAAACAAAATCCATTCTAGGAGCAAGTTGAGATGTGGAGGGAAATATTCCTCAAGTGTTTACTTTAATGTTAAATATGGATAAACCCCAATGAGGGTGGGATGAGATGTTTCTAACATTTCGAAACATAGAAACCCCAATGGGGGTGGGACAAGATGTTTCCAAACATAGAAACCTAAAGGCTCAAGTGGTTTGACTTTCCATACTACAACCATATATTAATCTAAGGAGATGACAAGGTTATATCCATTTCAGTCCCTTGGAGTTAGTTATATATGTTTTTTGATAATGATGTTTACTTTAATGTTATTTATGGATAGACCTAATGAGGGTGGGATGAAATGTTTCCAAACATAGAAAATCAAAGGCTCAATGTGGTTTTACTTGCCATGCCACAACCATATTAACCAAGGAGATCACAAGGTCACATCCACTTGGGTCCCTTGGGGTTAGGCATACATGTTGTTTTAAAATGGTGTTTACTTTAACATTATTTATAGATAAACCCAAAGAGGGTAGGATGATATATTTCTAGACATAGAGACCCCAAGGATTAAGTGGTTTGACTTGCCATGCCACAACCATATTAACTAAGGAGAGCACAAGGTCACATACACTTAGGTCGCTTGGGGTTAGACATATATGTTATTTGATAATGGTGTTTACTTTAATGATATTAATGAACGTCATGAAGTTCTTATAGAAATGTTCCATGTGTGTGTGAGCTTCTATAATGATATTGATGATGACAATCTTCATTGAGACAAACATTAGTTTATTGGACTTTAAGTAAATTGAAAATGAGGTAATTTATTTATTATTTGTTTCATCAACATGTGGATTAATGGTTTACATGATGCATCACCATGTAAATAGTTAAAATTCAAAACCTAATGGGTGTAGGTCCCCTCTTTGTGTGTGCACATCAAGGTGTTTGACCTCTCAAATTTTAGTTTCCCTATATTAAAAAAGGAGTTGAACACATGTTTCACAAGTCAAATTGGTTTAAGTGGACCTTAAGAGGATGTTTTTTTGATCTTTATACAAACATTAACATAGATCAACCTTATCTTAGGATCTTTTAAACATTTTTTTTCTCTGTAAAGACTAATTCTATTAAAGGAAAATAAAAATAAAATGACAAGTTCGAAACCTCAGAAGAGAGCAATTACTAGCCTTCAACTCATCAAAACTATCCCAAGATGTTGAGAACCAGTTACAGAATGCCAAAAACCATACATAGGGATCTGAATATATCGATAAACCAAAAAGACGATATGGGGTACCCCTTAGTGAAGCTGTCGATACTAATCAAAGACAGAGAAGCGATCCAAATCTGCATAACTATAGAACCATAACAAAAAGACACTTCCAGAGCCATAGAATCAAAACGAAGCGACATGGTGACCCAAAATAAAATGTTGGAGGAGCATGTAGGGGTTAGGAGGAATCATACGACTGCGTTCTGGTCCAAACATTCCTCCATAATAGGGCATGCATTGCCAAACCAAAACTCACCAGCCTTTTCCTCGTCATCAACACCGCGACCACCTGGATGATCCGATGAACGATGGTTACCACTAGAACTACCAGCAAGGTCAACTGAGCCAGAGGATCCATAGGAGTTTCCATCTGGTGGCTAAGCATCATCAAGAGCATTAACCTCGACATGCAGATCACCTCGTTCGATCACTTTTCCTTCTTCTTGCATATTCTTCTCACTGTCGTGGCCGCTTTGAGAATGATCCGTCGATGTCTGCACTGGAACATTAGGCTGAGCCTCTTCCTCCGTGAGGATGATAGTAATGCTGGCCGAGATAATAGGCTTGTTGAGGCTACTTTCAAACTTAAATGGGTGGTCTGGAAGGTATTATGCGGGAAAGGTTTGTAGACAATGCTAGGCTAAGGCAAAATTGCTTGAGAAGAGGGAGGGGATGCAGGAGCTAGAGGGATATTAGTCAAAGGAGTAGGTTGAAAATGCCCATGACCACCGCGACTACCAGCATAACGACTTCGCATGCGATGGAGCATCATGGTTAGGCTGTGAAGGGAGAACGATGCAGAGCCGGTAATAGAGGATGGGATACAAGACAACTTGAAGGGAAACCGTACAGAATTCAGAGAGCAGAGCAGGGCCTTGGAAAGGGGAAGCTTAATTCTAGCAGCAATAGCCTCCCAGAGCCAAACGCTAATGGTTGCAACCAATCTACTGCAGAAATTCTTAGACTGAGGCGAGGAATGGAAAGAGGATAAGGAGTAGATAATGGATAGGAGAGCCGATAATTCCATGAATAAAATGGCAAGAGTTTTGTCTCGATCAGAGTGAACAATTAATTCGAAATACAGGCAGACTTGTTGTTTCCTTGTGTGAGCCTGCATTAACCATGAATGAGTGTGGAGGAATGTGCAAACTTGTCGCGGGAAAGTCCGAACGTCGACACTGATGAACATCTCCATTAATAAACATTTAATTCACCCGCATCTGGGTGCTCTTCTTCTACCTGTTGCATTTCATTCTTCACAATATTGTGGTAATCCATTAATTTGGAAGCAGAGTCCACGCTAGAAAATGATCCTGTATGAAGGTCCAGCCCACATTCCACTCCAAGATTAGCTAAAAAGTCTGCCAATTTATTTCCTTCCCGACGGATATGATTGACAGTGATAGCCCTGTGGTGGGAGAGCCAGACATCAATGAGCTCCAGCCTCTTCACCATTCTCCAACTGTTGCTTACTTTGCTAGAGGGAGTGCCTTGCATGATTTTGGAAACCATATTTATGATGATCTGAAAATTACATTCTATGATAAGTGGAAAGAATCCCTTGTTTTGAGCTAGGATTAGACCTTGCCACAAACCTTCCAGTTCTGTCACGTTATTGGTATCCCATCCCTTTGAACCTAAAAATGTTAGAAGAGGAGCCCCCTTATAGTTTCTGAAAATCCCTCCAAAGCCCGAATTACCTGGATTACCTTTTGAGGCCCCATCGAAGTTTAACTGGAACATATGTTTGGGAGGAGGAAGCCACTTCTCAGGTGAGCAACCCAATGGAGGAGTTGTTCCTTTGGAATTATGCTCTTGATTCCACTGCAGATGCCAGTTTGCCCAGATGTTTTGTTCTTGTGGAAGAGAAGGAATATCTTCCTGATACCAAGTATGGAGAGATAAGGTTTCTTTGATATTTTGGCATATGATTATCTAGAGATTCTCCATAGGCGTAGAATGATCCTTGAATATCCTGCGATTCCTCTCCTTCCAAATGGTCCACATGAGGAATCCTGGAATGAGCTTCCATAAGAAGTTTAAAATATTGCATCGATATGGTGTTTGTTCCCAATTGCGAACTATGGCTATGATATCTCCATGAACTCTTCCCTCCTTTTGGCATTGAAAGCTGACTTTTTCCCAGAGCTTGCGTGCAATATGACAATAGTGCATAAGATGCTTTATGGATTCCTCTTCTTGTCTATAGTTGGGGCATATGGAAGGCCCATGATAATTCCTTTTTCTAAGATTATCCCATGTGAGGATCTCATTTTGACACAAGAGCCAGAGAAAGGTTGAGACTTTCGACCAGTTGGAGTGGTCCCATACTTTGCTCCATAGAAGGTATTTGACCAAATGTTTCTTGATGATGATATTGTAAGCCTCCCTTGTGGTAAAGGTGCCTTTCTCTTCATATCCCCATCTAGGTATATCCCTTTCATCCGAAAGTTTTATTTTCCTTTTCATTAATTCTGTTTTGAGAGTTTGTTGAGCTTGTTCTGTTCCATGTCTTGAGGTTTGATCCGCTTTAATCCATTGCCTATAATCCTGTGTAGAAGAGTGAGTCCAAAAATTTCTCACCTTGTCATAGTTTTGCAAATCCTGCTCTGGAAGTTGTAGATGAGAAAGAAGGTCCTTTAGCTTGGGCAGCTGCTGCCAAGAATCCTCCCAGAACCTTGCTGTGTTGCCATCCTTAACTTCCCAAAATCTATGCTGCAGAATTTGATTTCTATGTTGCTTGGCCAAATTCCAGATTAGGGAACACATGCTGACTTTTGACATTCATATTCATTCTTCTATTGGGCAATTTCTTGCATATTTTGCGGTCCATAGAGTAGCCTAGGGTGTGAATGGTGCAGTAAGCCATTTCCACCATAATCTAGCTCCCATGACCTCGTTGTTGTAAGCGGGATCCCTCAAACTAGTGCCACAGGCACACTTCGGAAGGAAAACTTTATCCCATTTGACAAGAGCCCATTTACGAGTTTGTCTTGAGCTTCCCCATAAGAAGGACCATTGGAGATGCTTGATTTCTTTGAGAACCCATTTGGGAGCAGCAAGGATGGAGAAGAGGTAGAGCGGCATGGAGTGAAGAATGACTTTTATGAG
Organism: Pinus taeda; assembly: GCA_000404065.3. Classification (NCBI taxonomy): domain Eukaryota; kingdom Viridiplantae; phylum Streptophyta; class Pinopsida; order Pinales; family Pinaceae; genus Pinus; species Pinus taeda. The sequence continues at coordinate 104,129 of APFE031032103.1, read as the reverse complement.
GACTAATCGACTTGCCATTTTGAGAGTCCTGTGAGTCCAGAGGGAAAGGTGAGCCTCCAGCTTTTCTAAGAGGATTTTCCAAGAAGAATTCTTTAGGGCCGAGGCTATCAAAGGTGCTCCTAAATATTTGGAAGGGAGAACTGCAATGGAAAAACGAAGAATGTGGGCTATAGTTGCTTGGGTATTAACTGGAGTGTTGAAAAAGAATATTTGAGACTTGAATTTATTGATATTGGCACCCGAGGCATCCGAGAAATCCGACAGTAATGATTTGAATTGATGAGCCTCCTGGACAGATGGATGATCAAAAAGCATATTGTCATCAACAAATTGCTGGTGAGAAACAACATAGGTGTTATGAAAAGATAGGCCTTTAAGGTGCTGAGATTGTTGGGCTTATTTAATGTTGCGGCCCAATCCTTCTACCATAATAACGAAAAGGAAGGGAGAAAGGAGATCTCCCTGCTTAATTCCCCAAGAGGGATGAAAGGTGGATGAGGGAATACCATTGATTAGCATAGAAAAGAAGGAAGAAGATAAAAGACTCATAACCCACCTTACCTAAGGAGGAAAAAACTAAAAGCAGTTAGAATTTTCCTGATGTACATCCAGCTTAAGCTATCAAATCCCTTGGAAAGATCTATTTTAAGGAGCATACCTGGCTTCTTGGATTGCTTCAAAGAATGGATAATTTCATGAGTTAGGAGGATGCCATCCATTATCTGCTGACCTTTGACATAGCCAGATTGCTCAGGCGAGATGATAAGAGCGAGTAGCAATTTCAGTCTAGAGGCGATGATTTTGGAGACAATCTTGTAAATTGTATTGCACAAAGCGATAGACCTATACTTGTCAGGAGTGTTGGGTTGAGCCTCCTTGGGAATAAGGGAAATGAAGGTGGCATTCAATCCAGGGAACTTCCATATCAAGGTTCTTGATTCCTCAACAACTTGCTAGACCTCCATTATGATCAGATCGCAGAAATTGTGAAAAAAGTTGGAGGTAAATCCGTCCGGGCCTAGTGCTTTCCCAACTTTCAATTGACGAACTGCCTATTCAACCTCCTGTAAGCCTACAGGTCTGAGAAGGAGTTGATTATGCTCCTCTAAGATTAACTTAGGAATATTCCTCGTAACTTTTTCAATAGCTAGCGATCTATCTGCATTTGGCTCTTGATGCGCTTGCTTGAAATAATTTAGGAATTCACTTTCAATTTCTTCATGCGTTTCCACCTTTGCCCCCTGCTCATTTTGAATGTGGGTTATGTTGTTATTCATTCTGCGCTGAGCAGTGGTTCTGTGAAAAAATGTCTTTTCCCCATCCTTAAGCCATCTTATTCTCGATTTTTGCCTCCATAGTGTTTCTTCTTGTTTTTCCCTTTCTAAGATTTGTGACTCAAGAACTTTTTCCTATTTTGATAGGTCATCTGATCAGCCTTCAATTATAATCCTCTACTGTAGATGTTTCATGTCTTGATTGAGGGCATTCTGAGCCTAGAAAACATTACCAAAAGAAGTATAATTCCATTTTTTGATCTTGCCTTTGAGATGCTTGAGCTTCTGCTGAAATTGGAACATCTTGGTACCGTTTGGAGGAGAGAAGTTGTTCCATTCTAAGTTGATTAAGTTGTTGAAGTCCGGATGAGACATCTAGAAGGCCTCAAAGCAAAAATTTCTTTGGATATTTTGACCCGGGCATGTCCATTGTAGGGAAATTGGCCAGTGATCTAATCCCAATATCGGAAAAATGGAAGCAACAAAGTCTCCACCTAGATGAATTGCGTTGTTTGATAGAAGAAATCTATCCAGACGAGAAGCAATCTGATGCAACCCTGCTCTTTTGTTATTCCAGGTAAAAAGACCATTATTGAAAGGCATGCCAATAATCCAATTGTTCTGAATAAAGTATTTTAGGTGAATCCCTTGTTTCCTCTGATCTTGCCAGTTGCCACCCCTTTTTCTTCCAACCTAGTGATCATATTGAAATCGCCCCCAGAAATCCATAAAGGGTGCAGCCTATTATTATTCATTTTTGAGTGGGTGTTCAGGATTTCTATCTTGTGCACATTTTCCTGAAGAAAATACACATTAGTTAGATGTCCATATATGTTGGTCCCTGTGATGTGAAAGATTGCCTGGATGAAATTCTTATTAGCATGTATGTTGTTGAGCATAATAGTGCGAGCATCCCATATAATTTCAAGGCCTCCAAACGCCCCATCGACATCCACTATGGCGACAAGACCTCTTGGCTAGGTTTTTGCTGCAATTCTTTCCAGAACATTTGAATTGCACTTGGTTTCTTGCAAGAATAGGATTTGAGGCTTTTCTTGCATGATCATGTTCTTGAGCAGTCTGCTCTTCCCTAGGCTATTGAGCCCTCTGATGTTCCATGATATCAACTTCATTGATATCATGATACCTATTTTTCTTCCACGTTTTTTGTTATCTTTGGCAATGAATTTTCCATCTCAGGGGATTCCAGTCTGAACACCTAAAGAGTGATGCCTTTGAGCCTGAGATAGGACCTCCTCCTGGTTCTCTACTTGGCGATCTAGAATTTTCTCAAATTTTTTTGTTTTACATTCTTTCTCTAGGCCCAAGATATCTAGTTCTCCAATATCTATGCATTCTAGTTCCTCCTCCATGTGCTGGGATTCGTTTAACTCTTCAGATGTTTTTGCTGCTATTTTATAATCAAATAATATATTGTCTACCTCCATTCCTTGAGAGTTCCATGCTGGGATCTTGAACTTGGTGGGAGATAAGGTATCTTTGGGCAGAGGATCTTCTAAGAGTGATTTGGAGTCGTTATGCACTGATTTCTTGTCTTTCTTTGTCTCCTGCTCAGGGGGAGTGGGATTGTCAGAGATGAGATCATTTTCTCATCCTAATGCTTCAAAGTTGTTGCTTGTTGAGGGTTTGGAAGAGCTGGCTTGAGGCATCTTGGGATTTTTAGCTAATTTCTTGTGATTTCTCCTGTGGCTAGCCACTTTCATAAATCCATCGGACTTAGGCTTATATGAAGCTGCTGGGGAAGAGGGTTTTTGATTTAAAGGACAGTCCCTAAATAAGTGGCATAGGTCGTGACATCTTCTACATCTAAACGACACATGTTCATAATCAATCAACTGAACCCATTCAATATCGTCATGGAATAAATTTACCGCATCCAGAAGTGCCTTGTTGAGGTGCATGTAGACACAAATCCGTGCGTAGGAGGTGTATCTGCTGATTTTTGTTTCCTTTGCCACTTTGATAAATTCACTGAGAACATTTCCAATTTCTTGTAAAGAGGCTTCCTCCTAGTATTCCATGGGGAGCGAATAAAGTCTTATCCAGACTGAAGCCTAGTTGAGATCCTCTTTATCAGGGTTGAAACGCTCTACCCATCCTTTGAGATACAGTCTAGCGGCATTAAAGAAGCATGGTCCTCCATCCAAGACCTTGTTTTGGTCCTCTAAGCAGTTGAAAATGGCTGTGAAAAACCCTTTAGGCCCTAGCTACAGGGTGATGTGACCTTTTGGCTTCCATTTCGCTACTATCCAGCCACACAGTGCCTTCTCAATTGGCCAAAGTCCTATGAACTTGCCTATCAGCGCATGATCCCTCGTAAACTGTATCCGAGCATTGATTTGGTGACTTGGAAATTCTACTTTCGGATGCTTAGTGGCCACTGGATTGCATGTGGTTGAGCTGACTTTGGGTTGATCATGGTTATCGTTTCCTTTTTCCTGTTGTGAGTTTAGATCCATGATATCATCATTTTGAGCCTCTGTTTTGTCGCCTTCTTTATCCCTTTGTTGCTCTCTATCATCCTTTGGTGGAGGCACAACGTCCTCCCCCTGAGGGGGACTCATGGAACTCGAAACTGCCCTGCAGGAACCAAAAATCCGTGAACCAGTTGATACTATCATATTTGCAAATGACTGAGGGACTCTGCCATAGCAGAAGTTACAGAAACCTTAGAGTGCAAAACCGCCACGCGCTCTGCTCATCCTCCACTCGAGAGACTACAAATTGATAAAGGTGTCTAGGATCTTTTAAACATTAAACACCAAGAAATTTATTAATAAACTTACATGTATGATGCTTACTATTGATCATTCTGTAATTACATTTTTAATTAAAAACCATATAACTAGATGTATCTTGTTGCTACAGGAATTTAGTATCACTATATTGGATAAAAATACAAAGAAAAATATAGTTGTCAATTTTCCTTCTTGAATTGAAAATGAGAATACAACAAATCTTGTAAATTATAATTTTCTTGATGATCATCCCTTTTTCAATTTCTACTAAAACTCCTTAGTTCACAAATATTGCTAACTATTCTTCCATAGGAAAATTAACACAACATTTGTCATCAAGAGAGAAATAAAAGGTTATCAAACTCAGTGCACCTTATCCTTGGATAGATGGAGAAATTTTCATAACAGGGCCTAATTTGATCATCAAATGTTGTGTAAGATAAGATGAAATACCAGAAATATTGAAAAAAAGCCATGATGAGCAACATGGAGGACATTTGCTGATAGGAGAAATGTATACAAGGTTCTTCCTTATGGATATTATTGGCCTACTCTTTTTAAGGATACGAAAAAATATGTCAGAATATCTAATAGTTGACAATGAATGGGGAGACTAGTTCAAGCATATGAAATGCATCTATAGGCTTAGGTACTTGTAAAACCATTTGGAAAATGGACTTTGTATTTTTTAGGAATAATCACTCCAAAATCTAGAAAAAGGTATGTTCTTGTTTGTACTCATTTTGTAACAAAATGGGTAGAAGTTAGACCTTTAATTTATGCTACTAAAATGATATTGTAAGTTTTATTTTGGAGGTATTCACTCATATTGGTTTTCCAAGAAAAAAATAATATAGACCAAGGTGCACAATTCACATCCAATCTTGTCCATAAGATTGTGGAGCAATATAAAATCAAGCATCAAATTATACTCCATATCATCCATAAGCCAATGAGAAAGTGGGCTTAACAAACAAAGTTCTTGAAGCTATTTTGATGAAGAAAATTCATGTACATCTCAAAGATTAGGTATATAGGCTTCTAAAAGCACTTTGGGCATACCGAACTACTTGGAAGAGGGCTATTGGAAATACACCATATGAACTTGTTTATGTAAAGAAAGCTTTTCTTCCCATAGAGTTTTAAATTGAGACCTTCATAACAACAACAAGATTGGGATTAGATCTCTTAGAGGCACAAATATAAAGGTTATTATAGTTAAATGAACTAGATGGAATTAGACAAGATGTCATTCAAAGAATTAATATCATCCAAAAGCAAAGAACAAAGTGGAATGAAAATTTCATCAAAATGAAGAAATTTAAACCAGGTGATTAGGATCTTATATTTGATTCCAAATTTAAATATTTCCAAGGAAAATTTTAAACATATTGGTTACAAGTGGTTAGGTCCATATGAAATAGAAGTTATCTATGAATATGGATCAATTGAAGTCAAGACTATTAATCAAGATGGAGTTACTTTTCTTATTAATAGGTATAAATCAAAATTATATCATAAGCCCCTAACAAGAGAAGAATTTGTTAAAAATTTGTTACAACACTAACAGATGGAATTGGTGAAAAAAGGAGAGAGAGAGAGAGTTATGCAAAACATGTTACTAACATAACTATATAAGAATATGTTGTAGGCACGACAACAACCCTCACAAAATTTTTGCCCCTACAAAATTTTGGGACCCTCGCACTAACCCTATACCTTTCACTTACTTCTAAAATCTCATCTTGACATCTTGGCAGTAAGCCAAGGCTCCTTGGTTTCTCCAAAATTCAATTTCTTTGAGACATAAGATTCATCTTTTTCCTAAGTCGTATGTCACAAAAAAAATATTTAATGAATAAAAAAGGCATGACCTATGACTTGCTTTGACCAAGTGGATTCGCAGGGTCACAGCGTAGAATATTGTGACCTTTCATTCCTTTCATGACATTGTGACTACATGACTGGGTCGCTAGGTTGCAAATTTAGGTATTAACCCCATACAGAAATTACTTGCATATGAATTCTAAAAATAGAAAATAAACAATGGCAAGAGAATAACACATAAAACAAATATACACATAAATTTTCCCCTGGATCCCAAAACTAGGACTACCATATTGATTTTTCATTATTTTCATTTGAATGTTACAATACATATATATACATGGCGAAGCATCCATAAACCCCAATCCATTAACCTTCGATTAGAGCATAACCATAGTTCCCTTGACCGGATCTACAAAATACCATGGACCAAAAACCATCGCGCCCAAAACCATGTGCAAAATAAATGCACAAAAGCATAGGTAGGTTTGCCCACTTCTTCTTTCTTTCCATAGGGGGCCACAGGAGATCTTAGTCATTGATCCATCCCTGCAATGGCCATTATTTCCTTAAACCAAGAGAATGTCTAAGAGCTCTCAAACTTTGTGAATGCATCTGCATTATGCTTCAAAGTGTCCACCTTTACCAGTGACACCTTTTTGTCTTCTACCATATCCCTCACAAAGTGATACTGAACATCAGTGTGCTTTGTCTTTGAATGATAAGCATGGTTCCTTTCCAAGAAAACTGCACTTTGGTTGTCATAGTCTATCCTTATAGCTCGTTGTACTAACCCAATACTTGAACACAATATCTAAAACCAAACTGCTTCCTTTCTTGCATGAGTGGCTGCCATGTATTTTGCCTCTGTAGTTGACAATGCCACTATAGGTTGTCTCTTACTCATCCAACTGACTGCACCTCCAAATAGGTTAAACATATACCCCCTTGTAGATCTTCTCTAATCTAGATCTCGAACCCAGTTTGCATCAACAAAGCCACAGATGTCCAAAACTCTGTCCAATCTTGGTATTCCTTGGTAGCACAAACCATAATCACTAGTGCCACACAAATAGCTAAAAACACACTTCATTGTTGTCCAATGCTCCTTCCCTGGTTTTTACATAAACATGCTCAATACTCTCACTGCATGTGCAATGTATGGTCTAGTACAGACCATCACATACATCAGGCTACCGACTGCAATTGCATATGGAACACGAGACATGTCCCCTTCCTCTTCTTATGTCATGGGACATTGTTTAGTAGATAAATTTAAACCTACAAGAATAGGAACCTTCACCGATTTACTATCGTACATATTAAACCTTTCCAATATTGTCTCGACAAACTTCCTATAGCTTAACCAGAGCTTCCAATTTGCCTAATCTCATTTAATTTCCATGCCCCGAAGCACCAAGATCTTTCATGTCGAATTTGGAGGACAATTTGGTCTTCAAATCCTGGATAGTTGCTTTTCCATTTCCAACTAGAAACATATTATCCACATACAAGACCAGATAAATAGTGTAGTCACCTATTAATTTAAAATACAAACAATGATCTTCTTTACTTCTAGTGAAGCCTAGTGCCCGTATAAATGTATTGAATTTCTGATACCACATCCTTGGTGACTGTTTTAACCTATATAGAGACTTTTTTTACTTGTATACAAGTTCTTTCTTACCTTTCACCGCATAGACTTTAGGTTTCTTCATGTAGATCTCTTCATCCATATCCCCATGAAGAAATGTTGTCTTCACATCCATCTGTTCTACCTCAAAATCAAAAGCAACAACAACAGATAAAAGTAATCTAATAGAAGCTACCTGGGCGATAGGAGAAAAAATATCACCAAAATCAACTCCCGACACTTGGGAATAACCTTTTGGTACCTACCAAGCTTTGTATTTCTCCAACTTTCCTTTTATGCTCATCTTCTTCTTAAACACCCATTTGCTGCCAATGGGTCTCTATCTAGCGAGAAACTCCACCAGATCCCTAGCCTCATTTTTGTGCAAACATTCCATTTCATCAACCATTGTCTCTTTCTAGAGTTTTCCATCGTCTAAATATACTACTTCCTTCATAGTTATAGGATAATCATCAGTAATAGATAAAGAAAAACATGAACAGAAAGTAGATGGACTATACCATTCTCTCTACTTTCCTTTGTCAAAGTTATCTTCTCACAACTAGATTTTGTGGCTCTTCATCTTCTAATTCCTCTTCTGTTTAGAGTCTGATTCTTCTTCCTTTAGCTCAAACTCTATCTTCTCAAGTTATTTTGCCAGGAATTCATGTTTAATAGCATCTTTCATGTCTCTAAACACCACATCTTGGTTGTACACAACCTTCCTTTTTACTCAGTTCCAAAGCTTATAACCTTTTAACCCATCTGTATACCCAATAAAGATGCGCTTTTCAAATTTACTATCTAACTTTGTTATTTCCTCCTTTGGAACATGTACATATGCATCACATCCAAATACCCTCAGATGTGAAAGAGAAGGTTTCTTACCAGTACATACCTCTTGTGGAGTCTTATCCTCCAATGTTAATGAAGGTGGTATGTTGACCAGGTAACATGCAATCTCCATTGCCTCTACCCAGAATTTGTATGCTAACCTAGCACCATTAAGCATGCTTCTTGCCCTTTCCATCAATGTCTTGTTCATTCTTTGTGTAACTCCATTTTTCTTTGGTGTCTATGGAGTATCCTTCTGTTGTGCTATACCACACTTCTTACAGAACTCTTGAAATTCCTTCTTGCAAAACTCTCCACCTTTATCTTCTTCTTTGTCTAGTTTTCCACCAGAACCTTAAATTCCTTAAACCTATCAAAGACTTCAAATTTCTTCTTAAGGGAATATATCCATGTATTCGTTGAGAAGTAAGCTATAAATGATCCATAGTACACAAACTTACCCAATGTGCACAAGCTCTAATATATGTTTGACCCTCTTAACACCAAAGGGGAAACTCACCTGATTCTACTTCCCATATACACTATTTTCACAAAAATAAAAATTCAGAGAGTTATTAGACATACCTTCTACCATACCTTTATGATGAAGTATTCAAAAGCCCTTCTCTCCAGTATGTACAAGCCTTTGATGCCATAGCATGGTCTTTTCTCCAGAGACCACTAAATTTTCTACTCCACTATTAGGAACCATAGAACTATTGCACCGATAAATAATAATGCTACCTTATAGCTTGTACAGAGTTCCAATCTAAACTCCCCACATCAATACTAGAGCTCCCTGAAACATCTTGCAGGTATCTTTCCCGAACACTTCTTTTACACCTGCATCATCTAGCTTGTTTACAAAAATCATATTTCTGGCTAATGCAGGAATATGAAAAACACCCGGAACTGTTCTAATCCTTGCACCTTGCTACTTCAACTTGAATTTTCCATGACCAATGATTCTGTCCTTCCTATCATCCCCTAAGAAGAAATCACCACCATCATATTTCTCATACTCATAGAACCACTCTCTATGGGGAGTGAAGTGAAAGGATGCACCTGAGTCAATAAACCATGCCTCATGATCTACATGTGTAATTGAAGAAGAAGCCAAGCACACATCCCCACCTTCATCTGAGGTGTTTTTCACCTCTGTAGAAGGAGCATAATCAGATCCCTTTCCTTTCTCATGAGATTTAGATTTATAGTGCATTTTGTGGTGCCCTTCCTTTCCTCATTTCCAAGACACCTTTATACGTTTTCTTGGATATTTAGATCTCCCGCTCCAAGACTTATTCTTGTTTTTGTTCTGGGACCGTCCTCGTATAGAAAAGGAATCACCATTCTAGCTCTCCATATTTTTTTGTCTCATCTCCTCCGTCAGCAAGGATGATACTATTTAATCAAACTTTAAGGGAGTTGCATTCCTACCTATTGCAATAACCAAACAATCCCATGAATCTGGTAAAGAACATGACAAACTAGTTCACTTATCTTCATCTTATTTTAGTGTCAATAGATAATAACTAACTTACCACAGTATTAAATGCATCCAAATGCACTGTCACTAATTTTCCATCTTTCATCCTCAGGTTATACATCTTTTTCATAGGAACAGTTTATTCACCAAAGACTTAGATCGGTACAAAATACCTAATTTGTCCCACAAAGTCTTCACAATCACTTCCCCTAATACATTCAACAATACTAAATCTAAGATACACAATCGTATTGTGCTTCCTTCTAATCCAACTTCTTACAGTCTTTATCAGTAATTGTCATTGGTTTAGTACCTAGATCTACTGTGATCCACTGAAATTTATCCACCAACAGATCCTCCATCTTGAGTTTCAACAACTCAAAACTCTAACCATAAATTTCTCAATCTCTATCTTTCCACTGCTTTCCATATTCTTTCACCACAAGAATCGATCCTGTAGATCTCCCAATGAACAGGATCTACCACAGGCCTGAGCAAAACCCCTTAGCAGCAAAGGTGTCCCCTTGAACCCAAAACAGCTCTGAAACCAAGTGTAGGTTTAAACCCCATACAAAAATTACCCGCATAGGATTTCTAAAAATAAAAAATAGACAATGGCGAGAAAATAACACATAAAACAAATATACACTGAGTTTTTCCTAAGGATCTCAAAACTAGGACTACCAGATTGTTTTTCCATTATTTTCCTTTCAATGTTATAATACATATATATACATGTTGAAGCATCCATAAACCCCAATTCATCAACCATGTACTAGAAGATAACCATATCTACAAAATACCATGGACCAAAAACCATCACTCCCAAAACCATGTTAGAAATCCATGCACAAAACCATAGGTAGGTCTGCCCAGCTAGTCATGGAAAGAATATAACACAACCCAACAATAAAAAAATTATTCGATTAGTCTTGTGACCCTACAACCTACATGACCATGCGACCTCATCCATGGAGGTTTCAAAGTTGCAAAGATATGAGGATATGTTCTTCACGACCTTGCAACCTATGCAAATCAATGACCCATGTGACCCTCGCATGTGCAACCTTTTCTATATAAATGTTTGATCCACCAAGTTCATTTTATTTTTCATTGGAGCGCTCAAGGTATGGAAAGGCTTGTTGACCAAAGAGGCGCATGACTTCCTCGACGTAGGTGACCTTATCTCTCCCCTACAATCATTTCTCTTTTCCATTTCTCCCCATTTTCCATTTGACCTTGTGCCTTCTCTAATCGGAAGCTTTTATTCACCCTTCCATGGAATTTTACTTCATTTCTTCCCTGTGAACCCTCCAAGTGAAGCGTTCTTCCATCTAAACCCCTCTTTGATAAGATGTCTAGTCTCATCTCTCTCGCATCCGTGTGTTCCTCTCAATATTTTACATTTTTAGATCCAATGAAGCTCTAAAACCATGTTTTGAGTTAGCTCCTCTTCTAAGCCTCCATGGAGAACAGGTTGCACAAATAAAAAGTGTGATAGACCAAACTATGTGACTTGGCAACTAACCCAACCTTGTGACCTCCCTTATCACATGACCTAGTAACCTCTCGACTCTTGCAACCTACCTACTCCTACAACTTATGCAACCAGTGACCCTGTGACTTGCCTAAATATGTGACCTAAACATCCCAGTCACCAAGCCACTTGTTCTCTCATCTGTTTTCTTGTGACCCATATCCTATGTGACCCAACAACATCTTCTAAATAAGACTCATCCCCGAGACTTTGCCCAGTTCTCTGAATCCTTGATTCATGATTTACTTTTGTTTTACATTATTCATGTCATCTCTCTCATTGTGGGATTTCTTGTTTGACGTGCCAACAGACATCGACCTCAAGTGTGTTTTAATATCTTCTTTCTCTAGACAAATGGAACCTCCAGTAGTAAAGCATTCTCGAGAGAGTGTTGGAAGAAACATTCAAGAAATCTATCAAGGTCCATTGCCCCGTATTTATAGGGACATAGTAAGCAACATCGAAAAGCGACCAAACTCTCCTGGTTCGACATATATGCAGAATTTTCTAAGCATGGCATCCATGAGGAAAAGGAATACTTCAAGGTATATATCAATGTCAAGAGGTCTAGGATCCACAAAGTGGCCTTACATCCGCTTGTATTCCCACACATAGAGACCATTGGTTGGATTTTATAGAACACATAAACATATTGGTGGGTAGTAATAAATCACACACGTGAAGCTTCCGTAACCATCTCGTTGGAAGACATTGTTGGTTAAAAAAATTTATCCGATAAAGAAGAATCATTTAATACCAAGTGGTTGTTAGATTTCCCTATTCCAAAGAAGGACTCTTTAAGGTCTTGTTGGCAAGACCCTTCTAAGTTCTGGGTGAAGAATGATCAAGCCTATAGGATGGAAGGCTTGAAGAAATTTTACTAAATCATTTCTATAATGATGAATCAAATGTATGATAGGACTGACATTGATACCTTTCTTGGGACATGGGTGCCTATCATGTACATTGTCGCCACCAGAGGCACGATATTAAACTGGGCTAGCATCCTGGATTTCATGTTGAGGACTAATATACATACCATTAAAAATCCTATAGTAGAACAACCCTACATGGCCTCGTACCTATTAGATGTAGTATGTGCAAGGTGTCTGTTTGATAATTGGAGTCACAACTTGACAACAACTGTGGCAGAACCTGTGCATCAACATTATAAGATATTTTAACACCCAGGTTATAAAAGTGTGCATGATTCTGCCTCTGAGACATTCATCACCCCATTGTACCAGTTTCTCTTTGGAGAATATCCTCCTTGCAAGATGAAAATAGTTATGGAGACTATCACGAGAATAGCAGATTGGTTCCCCATCTAAAATGGTATGTTCATTAGGGTATTTGGCTCATATAAACGTCCTCATGCATTCCCCATGTTTTCCATAGATAAATTATTGCTATAGGAGGTATGTTATAAGATTACTACAAGGTTTTAAAAAATGTTGAGTAAGGGGAAGAATAAGCACTGACCCACCTTCCCTCTCACTATTGGGGCATATACTATTGAAAAATTCAAGGAGGTTGAGGTAGAAGATGAGGAGATAAAGGGATTCCATTTTCTAACCTTGAATCAACATACCAATGACCCCAAAATGGTGATAGAAACTAATTTTACATGGTCATACTTGCATACCAGTCAATGTCATGAGAATAAAGTCAAAACTTGGTACAATGCGACAAGAGAATTCAACCGAAGGAAATAACAATAAAAGTAGGACGAGAAATTTGGGAATTCCCAAGAGAATGTAAGCCTACAAGATTGGTCAACCTCACTCAATAGGAAGAAAGATCAACCAAGGATAGGAGGAATAGCAACTAAAAATGGAAGAAGAGGAATGGAGGGCCGAGAAGGAAGAAGAAAAGAAGAAGTAAGAGTAGAAAGAGTTGGAGGATAAACCCAGACACAAATAAGATCTCATGAAGAATCAAGAATAGGAAGAGAAATAAAACAACAGGATGGAGGAGGAATAAAGGAAGAAGGTCGAAGAAGAAAAGAAAAGGCAGGAAGAACAAGAACTGAAGAGACAACAGGAAGAGGTTGATAGGAAAGCTTAGTAAGAGCTTGAACATAAAAAACAACATCAGGAGTTAAACATTCAAGTTGAACTTCCTATGATATATGTTTCTTTGTCAACTCCCATCACAGAAGGGTGTCTTCCACTTAAGGACTTAGGCATGCTCGGTGAGGTAGAAGAGAAAGTGTTGGACCTAACAAGACTCACCATCGACCAAGTCAATTGTAAGATCATGCAGGAGAGAAGGAAATATTATGTCAAGAACCATGCAAAACCTCTATCCATGACCACATAAAAGGAGATCATCTTAGATACCATGATAAATCCTAAGATGATCGCCTCAGTCAAGACAACCTTTGTGACTGCAACTGAGTTGAGTGTGGGAACAATGAGAAAATAGATTACAAAACTCTAAGGAAAATTATATGCATCCGAACAAATTGTTGCTAGAGAATAAGAAGACATGAGGAGAATAGAAGAAAATAATAAATCACTTTTCCTAGCCCAGTTGAGCATGAATTATTTTCAAGCCTCAATCAAGGAAGAAGTTGATACCCTGAGAGAATTCATGGTAGTGGTATATGAGGAGATGTCAAAGCTACATCACAGTGTGTCTCCTATCCTAGCCATACAGGTGGACATGAAGGAAAAATACTCCATGCTAAAACAAGATATCACATCTCTTGACATCATTCATGATTGGACAAATAAGTATCTAGAGGCAGTGGAAGTTCTCCGAAAGAAGGATTGGATTACCACCCATAACGACAAGGTCTAGCTAACCCATAACAACAAGGTCTAGCTAATCATTAAGATCCCATCATGGGATAAGTTGGCTAGGGATGTTGGAAATTTCTTGCCTCTTATTAGAATTTACTGAGTGGGTTGGAGCCTATGATCGAAGTTCATGGGATTCCTTCCATTACAATAGTTGGATATGTAAAGAAGCAGGAGGAAATCCTACAGGAGGTTCAATAATTCCTCGACCTTTTCATGAAGGCTTCCAACATAGGATATTTCCAAGTCACAAAGGATAACATTACATGGTATGTGGTGGAACCGATGAGGATGTACATGAAGCTAGTAACTATATTCAATCAAATGAAGATCAATAGAATCACTTTGATTCTAGATACCTGTGAATTCCTCCATAGACATGATGAAGAGCAGTCGAAGGTGACTGAAATAGCCTCTAAGTACAAGCTTTGGAACACCTACCTCATCGAGCAGTTGCACGTAGATGTCCCATAAATATCTATTACTAAATTGTAAGGGTAGAATCAATTTGCTTTGTTCTAAATATTAAGGTAGGATAGAGTAGATCGAAGTAGGGATTTGAAAGGTCATGAGGAATTCCAAGAGTCATGGGTAAAAAAAACGTCACCCCCTTTTCTATAAATATACCCTCATGGCACATTGTAAAGGACTTTTAGCTTTGGACTTATTCTAGTGCACATTATTTTGAGAACTTATGATCTTTTACTAATGCAAGGAGTAATGGTATATTTCCACTATTGGATTCAATGAATACTTTGTATGTTGGTGCCATGAATATTATTAGCTTAATCAATTGAAAGTTCCGACAAGCTTTTGTTTATTGTCTCCTCATGTGTCTTCTAGTGCTGTGGTATTTCCTTTGCAACACATGGATGGTATATGATATGTTGACCTTATGCTTATGTTGATAAACTTCTTTATTGATATTGGCATAGTATCATTGGGGACCGTGCACTCATTTATGGTTTTAATGGCTAACAATCATGAACTCATTCTTGGTTGCTAAACTTATTTCTTATTTATCGGTGGTCTTATTTAAAGTCTTGCTAACAATTATTTTATGAGGATTTCATGCTTTGAAAATCTGTTGTTTATATTTATGGTATCTTTTTTATTGAGCGTTCATTAGTTACTTACTTGTCTTTGTTAAATTTAATACAATTTTCTTAAATGATACTCCCTTTCCTATCCAAACAAAACTTCAACCAATGAGACGGTAGTCAAGTCTACATACCAGATGGGATCCATAAACCAAATGGTGGGGAGATCCCCTAGTTGTTGGTGGTAAATTCCATCCTCTCAACAGAATCCTAGTTGAAAACTAATATCTGGTAGTTAGGGTTGTCCTTTAGTTTTCACGAAGATTTTTAATTCTTGTGATCTACATTTCCAATACGTAGAATCTTTTTTTCTCCAGAATACAAGGATAATAAGAAGAAACAACATTAGAATATTGTTTTTTTCCAAAGATCTACATCAGCTTTTAGATCAGAATCAATGAATGTTGATCCAAAATAGAAATATTATTAGTTTTCCAATATGCATAGCTATAAATATTTTAAGTAGCCAGTAAATTCTTCAAAGGCGATAAGGTATTTTTAAAGTATTATCATCCTTATAAATCATTAAGGGCATCAATGACAAGTTTCAACATTCATCAAAATTAGATAGTAAGTTCAAGAGCTTGACTCCAATAACCCATAACCAACCAAAGAAGAAGCTCAAATCAAGGAATTGTTTGATTTGTAAAAGGTAATTAATGGTAAAATTATGCTTGTTTTTATTGAAGGAGCTATAAAACATAGGATAAAAAAATATCTATGTATGTAATAGGATATGATAAATCAAGTGATTATGGAATGAATGCTATAATTTATTGATAAGGAAGGCCTTTTGAATTGTTCCTCCTATATAATATATATATATATATATATATATATATATATTAAGGATCAATTGAAAGAGCCCTTCCTTATCAATAAATTATAGCATTCATTCCGTAATCACTTGATTTACCATATCCTAGTACCACCCATCATGTCATAAAAATAAATATTGAATTTCAATTATCAAATCATCCTAATTAGTCTCATCAATTATTTAAGCATGATAATTATGGGGATTAGATGAGTTATCCATTATTACTTCCAGCTCAAACCACATTCAACTATCATTTTCCACCTTTTCCATTTCTTGCACTTTATCTAACACTCCATTATTCATCATTATTATCGTTCTGCCACCCTAACATAGCAAGATACTAAGAACGTTATCTTAAAAATCAAAGTTCGTTGAGCATGAAATATGGGTACAGTTGTAAGATTTGAATGAGTTGTAAAGAATTTCTAAAAATCCTATACCAAATTCAGAAGGTGATTGCACAAGATGGGATTGCTTAAATTATTTGATAAGTTTCAAGGGCATGATGTTAAAGTAACTTGAATATTTGCATAGGTGTTTGATGGAATATAATATAAAATTTGGAATATGAAATTAAAAATCATAAAGTCTTTCCTTCCAAAAGCAATTGAACTACCAAACACTGGTGAAAATTTGTTCAAATTTAAAATATTTAAAGATGATTCATGGAAGATGCTTCTCATAAATCTGAACATGGAGGTGCGAAACTGGACAAAAGGTATTCTTGTATCAGAATTCAAAGAATAAATGGAAAAACCTCCCCTTCTTTCTTCAAAATTTCATCACATGCAAAGGGAGTTATGGAATGGTCTTGTTTTATCATATTCACATTTTGATGCATTTTAAAAAGGATGAGAAATCAATTTTACAATTTATCTTATCAATAGTCCTAAAGAGATGGAATTTAACATTCAAAGGAATTTAGGAAATA
Source organism: Pinus taeda (assembly GCA_000404065.3). Classification (NCBI taxonomy): domain Eukaryota; kingdom Viridiplantae; phylum Streptophyta; class Pinopsida; order Pinales; family Pinaceae; genus Pinus; species Pinus taeda. The sequence goes on along the minus strand of APFE031032103.1, from coordinate 87,124 downwards.
TTGATAGAAGTTTATATCATTTTGTCCATGTTAAATTTTTTTTGAAGAGGAATTGCATCGAAAGGGAGACAATTGGGAAGGTTTTCTCTTGTTAAGTCACTTCAATGAGGTGTTTGATGAAATAAATATCAAAGTTTCTAAGAGAATATACAAACATGCCAGTGTTTCGACTGTAGAGTCACCAAACCCTCAGTCTATAAAATTTTCTAATCCAAAGTTTGTATAAATTCTTGAAGTTGTGGAAATTGAGCTTGTGGAACTTATGGAACCTATAGGAAGTCCAACTCTAACGCCTATAAATAATATTGAACCTATCGAGACTCTAAACCCTGAATTTGTAGAGATTACTGAAAATTTTCAAACCCTGAGCTAATAGATTTTCAAAACCCTAACCCAATAGAGGAAAAGAATCTTGTTTTGAATCAAAAAAATATTCAAACCAAAGTTCAAACAGGAAAAATTATGAAGTCAATCAAATCAAGGGTGAATAAATTTCTAACAATGAAAATTGATGAAGCTCTTGCTGCAAAAATAAGACATGATTTAGTTACAAGGAAACCTCATTAAAGAGGGACACAAAGAGAAACAATTTGAAGAGAAGGAACAACCTAGAAATGAAAGAGAAGTATTGTAGAGTTACTTACAACATGACAAAAGGAGGAAAATCAAGTTATAAGCTAGTAATTGATAATAAAGAAAACTTTACCTCTTCCATGGAAACAAATATTAGTAAAGAAGTATCCAAGGTATTCACTCATTTATCATCAACACCATTACTAGAATAGAGAAAAGGAAGACCAAAAGTTAACAAAGTATGATAGAAAGTTTATGATTATATTGATTCTTTGCAAAAAGAAGCACAATGAAAAAAGGTACAACAATTCTTTGCTTATTCCCTTGATTATATTTAATTTTCATATCCAACTTATCATCCAACTACTACATATGATCCACCATTTTATTTTTTTGAGGAAAAAGAGATAATAAAAGAAATGAAACAAGAAATTACAGAAGTAGAAGTCTTGGAAAGACACAATAAGAATGAGAATGAAAATCTGAAGGCATAAAATCAGAAGATGCTCAAAAGGATGTACTAATGGCATAACAAGAATTTAAAAATTAGGAAAAACAATAGGGAGATACATTCTAAAATTAAGGATTTGAAGGCCAAAATCATCATAAAGAAAACAAAGTGGTCAATTTCCATAAAAAATAGGAGACCTCAGAGTAACCTGGAAATCATTGTCCAAGCCTCTAAATCCATGTTTTAATAAAGACAAATACCAATTTTTTCAATTTTATTAGTTCATGATGACATGAAAGATATTCAGTGTCGGGGGATGATGAGGTCAAAGAATTAGCTCTTTCTGTCACTTTGTTAACCTTGTTTTGACCATTTTACCCTTTTAGGAAGCCATCATAGCTATCTTTTTCATACTTTTTCCATCATCCACACATATAAATAGTGTGAGATCTACAGAGGTTAAATGAAAGTAATTTTAAAGGTATTGTGCCCATTTTTCTATTGTTTTATATGTTTTCTTCATAGAAACAAGATAAAGTGTAAAATTTTTATAATTTGAAATAATTTATAGCTACTCTCTAGTTTAGGGGGGAAAACGTAGGTTGGCATACTTCAAAGACCAACTCAGAAAAAATAAGGAATATAAAGAACGTGAAAAAATGTGTCAAGACGATTATCCAATTATCATGCAAACACAACAAGTAATCATGTCATCCCTACCACTTAGTCAATGCTTCAATCAACAAATCAAGAAGACAAAGAGTCTTTCACAAGTTCATAAAGCATCATGGTAGAGCACCATGTATTCATTACAGGACATTGTTGCAACCATCATAGCATTGTGGCCTAGGATCAGAGTGAAAAGAATGGAGAATGAGATTCATGCTTACATTGGTCAACATTGGGATATCTAGGATCCATACATCATTACAAAGAATGACTTTGAGTCTCATACCCTGTTCTATAGCATTATAACTCGAAGTCATCGTTATATTGTTCTAAATTGTAGCTTCAAAACTATGAGCTATAATTATCCCATTCTAAATGATAGTAATAGGATTTTGAAGATCATTGTTGTTTTAAAAAATTATAAATATTGTAGTTTTTTTATAAGAGACATTAAGATAGGATTTAAGTTTTATTATGTGTACTCTCTACTTTTAATATAGTTCTCAATCCAAAAGAGTTGTACAATTCTTATGTGTGAATGTGGTTGTGATTTTAGTTTGTAATCAACTTCTACGTTACTCCAACATGTGAGACCCAACTAGGAGGGCCTCCTATGCCATGACACATCTTGTTTCTTGTTTGTTTAATATTTGTTTTTTTTTTTTTTTTTTGTTATATGTTCATAGCATAGTGTAGTTTCTTTCATAACACAATATCGGGTGTTTTTCTTTTTAGCTTATGGTGTTCTCAATTTAAAAATTCTATTTTCATCCATTATAGCTCATATAGTTTAAAAGATTTTATAATAAGTTTTGTAGTCAGAGGATATATTATTAAAAGTCACATAATAAATATTTATTTCTTGCATAGTGCTTTAATTTGATGCAACAATGTCATTTTGATTGCTATGTGTCAATATAATGAAGGACAATCATACATATCTTCCAATTGAATAGAAACCATATCTTAAAATAACAACAATTATAATTTAGATATTTAAAGAGTTTGTGTTAAAATATTATAAATAATCACATGGTTATGAGGACCTATAAATGTTTTATAACCATGAATATATTGAATTATATAGTCATCAATATTTTTCATAAACTAGCATAGTATTTGATTTTAGACCACTGCATATTAGGGTAGATAAGTGGACAATTCAAATAGATATTCAGCTAGAAAATAATCCTCAACAAATGTATCACCAGTAGCATTAGTTAACCTAGAAATAAAATCTACAACAACATTATATTTTACAAATTTATCTACAATAGTAATATCAAACTCTTGGAGTAACAACAACCACCTAGTAACCCTAGAATTTGTAATAAGTTTGTTCATTAAAAAAATGATGGTTGAAAGATTTGTTTGCATGACAATTTGATAACCATTCATATAGGGCCTAAAGTTATTAATAGCGTGTAAAACAACAAGAAATTCCTTCTCTATAAGAAAATAATTTACCTGCACAGGGACCAAATTCTTGTTGATGTAATAGATGACATACAATTTATTTCCTTCTTGTTGCCCGAGAACAACTCCAATGACTATATCAAAAGCATCTATAAAGATGTGGAATGACGGATTCTAATCTAGTCTTCTCAACAAAAGGTAGGGATTTTTCCTTTCAGCATGAGCCACATGAATATTTTTTATTTTGGAGGAAAACTAACCTTCTAAATATTTTCCTCTGACCAAGGAAAGTTTATGGATCCTTGGAATTGAGAGGTATAACCCAAATTTGGAGCATATTTCCCAAGTGAATTTTGGTCCAAAAACGTTGATCTTCACAATTTGAAATAGTGACATTGGAAATTCAAGAGCTATAATGTAGTTGTCACAAGTTATTGCTTCCTTGCCTATAAGCTAGACATTTGAGGATGATAACCACTCTTGATAATTGAAAGGACAATGTGAAAGGGAGATGTTTTCTAGATGGGTTTTTCCTTGATCATCAATCGAAAATGAGATGGTTTAGAAGGTAGTGTCAATGTTGGCTACCAATCCAAGGATCATTCCCCATAAGATATTTTTATCCTATTCCAAACTTATAATATAGGTGATCACCAATAATCAGATAGACCTTTACTACTCCTTTCCAGATAATGGAAGCGTTTAAAGAAATTTTTTTAGGGGAACATATCTAGTACAAAATAAAGAGAGGCATAATGTTATTCTGAGTCATAGTATGGTTGCAAAGGCGTTCCCCTTGAATGAGGTGCCATACTTATTTGGAAACTAAATATTATACAAAATTTGGAAGGAATTTTGTTCCCCAACCATCAGAGGAATGTGGCATGGCAATTAATTTCTAGGATGTGATGACAAAGGTCCTTTTCTCCTCCTTCCTAAGTAAGAGAAAGAGGAAATACAACTTCTTGATCTTGTGAAGAATTCCTATAGGGATCCATGAAGGGAAGCCCAATACACAGGGATGGCCTTAGTAACAGACTTGTAGAGAAAAGCTAGACAAATTTAGATAGCCATTGTTTACTCCATACTCTAATTCTCTTCTCAATTTTTTTGTAGCAGCCAATGATAGTCTTGTATTTTGTACTTGCATGGTTTGAGATCAAAGCCCAATAATTTGAGTCCATTCCCAATATGTTTCGCCATATTAGAGAGTATCCTTAATGAGATGAGATTCATTCCCATGAATGGACCAACCATACATGGAGGATTTCTCATTGTTGATGACCAAACCCATATCTAGATTGAAAACATATAATATGGACTTTAAGTTTTTGAGATGGGAAATTCCACCATCCAATAATACAAGTATATCATCCACAAAAAATTGTGTGAGATAAATCACAGTTTTGGTTAATCTAGACACCTTTGAAGTAGCCCCTTTGAACTGCACCATAAATTGATTTATTGATACTTTCTATTAATAGAAGGAATAAAACTAGGGAGAGGGGACAACCTTTTCTAAGGCCCCTCTCAGCATAAAAAAATGGGAATTTTCCCTATTTATGAGAATTTCAAAGGAGGATGTGGAGATGCAGTTCATTACCGAAGTCATAGAAGAGTGAGAGAAGCCTAAGTGGATCAGAAAAATTTATAACCATCTAACTCTATCAAAATATTTAGATAGTTCAACCTGAAGAGTTGTCTCTTTATAATAATGGAATGAATGGAGAGTAAGTCTTCCTATGCCAAGCCAATGGCTTCATGAATTTGCCAGTCTAAAAAAAACCCAAATTGTTATTGAGAAATGTCATTGGAGAAAGTGTTCTTGATTCTATTTAATGATCTTTGCAATGAATTTTTAAATTGATTTATAGAGGGAAATAGGACAATACTAATCAAAGGAATATACATGATACACTTTTGAAATAAGGAATATGAATATGGAATTTAAAGGAGCTAGAATTTAACTAGAAGTTTTGGAGTATTCAATAATAGAGTGAAGATCATCTCATACAAATTCTAGAAAATGTGTATAGAACTTGATGGGAAGGCCATCTGGTCCTAGGATTTTTTTCTTTTGAAAACTATGAAGACCCCTCTCCAATTTAGGCCTTGCGACCTCAACCATAAAAGAATCTTTTGCGTCACCATCTATAAAAAAAAAAAGGAAGAGCCTTACTACAATCAATTTATGTTTAATGGTGAACCTTTCCTCTTTGAAAATGTTTGCGAAATAAGAACAAATTTCCTATGCAATATCAAAAATCAAAGTGGCGAAGGTCCTTTTAGGGTCCTTAATCCCTCATATGGTGTTGATAGTTTTTATGATTAGCGATTCTATGGAAGTATTTTGTGTTTTCATCATTGGATTGAAGCCATAAACATTAGCTCTTCAATCTCCATTCCCTTTCAGGAAGATATTTTCCCTCACATTTTCTAAATCCATAACCTTGTCTTTGAGGTCTTCAAGACATTTCCTTAATGCATTTTTTTTCGATATGGATTGTAGATGATTTTCAATGTCACTCAAATATTTGGAGTTCTCCTCTTTTCTATTTTAGTCCAATCAATTATAATTCCCTTAAACTTTTCAAGATTCTCTTGTAACTGTATAGGGGTTGATTCCATGGAGTGAAGGGAAATTTTGGACTAGTTATCTTGAGGAGAGACATAAAAAAAGGATCATCAAGATAAGATGGATTAAGTTTAAAAGTACTATGGGGTTTCGTAGGAAAGGATTCCAATTCTACAAGGATTGGTGAATTGTTAGAATCTCCTCCTACTAAATTCCATCGTTTGATATTAAGAGGTGAGTTTAGGAGGTCATCATAAACTAGAAAATTTCCCAAGCACTTAGCAATTCTAGGCTAAGCTAGTCCCATTATAAAACTAGGTAGGAAAGATCTTTAGAGGTATGGTTATCACAAAGATAGAAATCATCCAAAAAGGAGATAAAAATTATTAGATAGGGTGAGGGATACTTGAGGGTCCGTAGAATTTAGAGTTCCCAAGAGTAAAATTTATATCCCCTACCAAAAGGACCTTCCTCAATCTAAGCATGGGGAGGTACACAATATTTTTCCATATGAGTTTCCTATTCGAGTAAGGGTTGCAAACATTGATAAAATAAAAATACATATCGAATCCAGAGGAGGTAAGGTCAATTACAAATCTCGATCTGAGCACCATCCATTTGTGACTCAACTTCATTACTTGAGAATTCCAGCCTAAAAGAATACCTCTCGAGTGTCCATCCTCACCAATAGAATGAAAATCCTATTTTGGTATAACTTATTTTAAGATATTTGAAGCCTTTTTTCCCTGAAACATAGTTTCTTGTGGAAAAGAGTACATGGGGAGGGTGAAGGTAGATAAGTCTTTTGAGAGCCAATTTATTTAAGGGGTTGTCTAGCCCTTTACAGTTTATAGAGAATATTAATGTTAAACCCAGGAGAGGGCTTAATTCTCTATGCACCCTTAAAATAGAATATTGTTTCCTAACATGAATATCAATATTGACTTGTGACTCTACTTTTGGTAGAAAATATTTATGGCTCTCACAAGAGAGGCAATAGATGGATTTTTATATACACCCAAACCATTGCCCCTTGCAAAAAAGAAAAAAACTAGGAGTCTTGAAAAGGAAGGGGAAGGATATTTGGCATAGGAGAAGAGAAAATAGAATTTGCTAAGAGGTATAGGAGGGGAGAATTAGGATTAGGGGAGGGGCAATAGAGGGAAATATCAACAACAAGAAAGGTAAAAGGGAGGGTTAGTGAACTAGAGTATAGAGAGAAAACATTAAAATAGATGGGGGAGGAGATCTTAGATAGAGGAATGATACCCTGAGTGGAGGTTGATAGAGGAAAAATGCTTGAAGGAAGATCGCCTAAGGGAGAAGAATGTAAAAATGTGTGTGAAATATGAAGGGCCTAAGAGGAGGGGGTTGGGGACCATTCGAAGAAAAGACCAAACCTTTCATATCTTGAATAGCTTCACCTGATGGAGAAGAAGGTATTGTGACCACTAGAGAGGATGGATTAGGATTTGGATTATAAGTTGAAAGAGTTTTTAATTCTAGACCTTGTGAATCTTGTAGAGGAACCCTTGGAGAGGGATTTTTTCAACCAACGGAGCATGTTGAGGGGATTCTAGAGGAAAAACATAGTAGAGGCTACTTTTCTTTGACCAATTCTGCCCCTTAGTCTTCCCTAATTCATATTCCCTATTGAGATGGCCATAAGTATGACATAAGACATTTTTGAAGGGGATTCCTTTGTAGTTTATGTTTTGTTTGTGAACTATATCACCCACACTGATATTTATGGTTTCTAGAAATCCTAAGGAATTATCCACCAAGATGCGAGCAATAATTAGAAAAATTTTGAGGTCTACAATCATCCTCATAAGGAACATAACAAATTAATAGTGGAAATAATAAAATAAGTTTAGATTGCATCATCAAATTTTAGAGGGAAAAAGAAAAAACTGCTTTTCAACTCATATTTTCAACTTATATCCCCATGGTTTTACTCAAATTTTGACCTGGAGCACTCGTTGGATGTGGAATTTAATTATTCATCCAATAATTTCCCATGTTGCATAGTTTTGATAGACCCTGCTACACAAAAAATGAGAAATACATGAAAAAGCATGATTGAAATCATGTTTTCTTGTGTATTTCTCATTTTCACATAGCAGGGTCCATCGAAAGTATGCAGCATAAGTACTGCATGGATGAGTAATTACATTTTTCATCCAATGAGTGCTCCCACTCAAAATTAAAGTAAAATCATAGGGAGATAAGCTGAAAATACAAGTTAAAATCGTAGTTTTTATTTTTTATTTTTTTTATATTTTTACCTTTTCACTAAAAATATGGTGAATCATCCCCCATGGTTGACATCATCATCTTGAATCCTATTAGAATTCATAAATTTTATTTTTATTATACATTTTTTATTTGATTCCCATTTTTCACCTCAAAATTTCTCTAATGAGCCATGAGGTGTCACTACTGATAAGAAACATCTCCCTTATAGTAAAACCCTAATGTGATTCTATTTTTTTACACACTTTTAGACAAAAAATTGGTAAAAAAAGCAGGAAGATTGATCCAAATGGGAAGAATGTCAAGTTTCTTAGCCTTGGCATCAAAGGTTACAGACCATTATTTTAGGAAAATAGCTTGGAAGCCCCAAGACCATTTCCTAGAAAATATATTTCCCATGACTTCTTCCTGAGAATTTTGTGACCCCATCCAACCTTTAGAAAATCTCATACACCTAAGAGAATATCCTAGGATAGGTTTGAAGTGTTTCTCTATCCACCTACGCAAGACGACCTTTGATATTCATTTTCTAGAAAAATGACCAACAACCACCAAGCCCTCCAATTTCAAAATTTTGTTTAGTTAAACATTCTTACCAAGAACCAAGTGTGACTCTTCCTTATTTTTGTTCATTTATAATTCTATGTTTTAGAGTGACTTTCATTTGGCTCTGAATGTGTAGATTTGTTTTGGAGTAAGAAACCACCATTATGCATTTCTGACATGAGAAGGAAGTTAAAAACCTAGGGTTAGGAGACACTTCACAATAAGGCAAGAAAACCCAGGGAGAAAAACCCCCCAATTTTTATAGTGGTCCAAGAAAGGAAATTCCTAGTGGAGAATACATGGAGGTAGGGGTAGTGAGAAGGGGAGGATTCTGATCAAAGGGGGAGCCCAAGGAGTAGCGAGGTATAGGTAAAAAAGGAGTAGATCCTAACAATGAAAGAGGAGGAAGGAGGGTCTCTTGTCTTTGATGTGACCTAAAAAGGGCATAGTTTTGGAGGTATCATTGAGGGTACCAATAATACTATTTCTACGGAACCCATCGTTTCCTTTCCCATAGAGTCTGATACATAGCTTGAACAATGGAACCATAACTAACTATATATAGATGCCTTCCCAAGGATGAGGCAAGTAATCCACTAAATCACCGTACATTATAATAGAGATCTGAGAGTATGAGTTAGGCACATTGTTTTGAAAGAGGGTCATACATACTTCTAGCAAAACTCTCACCAAATTAGCTCTACCACCCAAGTCTGAACCTTAACAGAGCACCCCATCTTATCCCATCCCTTCAGGGCAATCCTTGTAGTAATTAGTACATGTCGTGTGAGTGTGTGTGTGTGTGTGTGTGTGTGTGTAGTATAATTAGGTGTTGTCCTTTACCCCAACGACCAAAGAGTGGTACAATTCACCTGGGGACTAGGCATTTCAACAAACAATTGGGTTGAATTTTTGGACCTATGGAGACGAATAAAATTAGACTTGGCCAAAGGAATAAGGAAATCTTTTATTTTGAGTGATTCGATGCTTACAATAAAGAAAGTAACATGGTAAATAGCGGGGGAGAATATGTGAAAACCATAATACTTCAAAGGACATCTTTGCAATTGAAGAAATTTGAAGAGATTGAATTACAACACATATATAGGTGATTAAATTTAGAGGAAGACAAGATGGTCAACAAAGAAGAAATCCTAGAAAAAGGTTTTATGGTGCTAGATCATACAAAAAAAATATTTATCCCTTTACCATGATGAATTCAAAAATTTCTTTGGTTAAACGTGGTGGTCATTGTGGTTACTGAATTGGTGGATTAGAAAATAAAGAAATCATTGGGAGTCCTCCAACATTCATTTTCCCACAACTCCTGACATTGGTTAGCTTCCCAATATGTATTGGTACTTAATTGATTATGGAAGGTACATGTAGAGCAATCACCTTGACAATTGACTCAAAAACCCAAAATAGGTTCATGTTTTTTAGATGGCAAAGGAGAGGCATTTGGAGGTTATATGAGCATGACCAACGTTCTCTATTAATATCATGGATAAGATAAATATGGTCTGACATACTCGGTTTAAATTTAATCAAACTCATATTAGCTGGTAAAATTAATCCTTTGCCACGAATGGATCATTGTTACGGGGTTTTATGTTGCATCTGGTTGGAAACGATAGCTATGGAGGCGCTTTCGAGTGGGAAGAATGAGGAGCATATAAGATGGTCGACAAAGAATCTAACAAAGGTGGTGGTTTCATTGGTGGAGTTGATGAATATGATAAGTTAGATGATAGAGCAAGGGAAGGAGGAAAAGTTAGAATTGTTGGAGAGTAAATGTGATTGGTTGCAAAATAAATTAGAAAAGAAGTTGGAAATTATTGGGACAGAGATTGTAGTGTTGAAGATCAATGGGAATGAAATGGAGACATCACCCAACCAAGATATTGTGATCAGTTAGGAGGATCAAGAATTTTGCAAGGACCAATTATAGAAAGAGATTAAAGGACTTGCTGAGTAGGGAGAAAGGGTGAACAATGCAATAAAGGAAGAAATAGAGACAACATTAGAGGTTGGGCCATGAGGAGCAGGTTAAAATTTCAACTATGGATAATGTTTTACAAATATGTTTCATGTCTATGAGTTTTTTGTAAAGATTATGGTGTATAGAAGTGTAGAATTGTAGTTAGAATATCTCAAAGAGATAAGAAAATACTCTTATGGATGTACTGGAATAGTGAAGCCTTTACAAACAGTAAAAGTATCTAGTCTTGTAATGAACCCTCTTTTAATATAATATGATAATCGTTATTTGTGTGTGTGTGTCTGTGTGTGGCAGAATTGAAATTCAATAAAGATGTAAATAAAATATACGATATGATGTTGAGAACTTCCTCTAGAATACTATGAAATCTCATTGAGGTGTCTGACATTTCGAGCAATCAGTTCACCCATCTTCATGGAAACGAAAAAATTAGATTGATGATACGAAGAGTACCAAACCATGGATAAATAGAGAAAGGAAATGACTATTAGAGAACATCAAGAGAATAAGAATGTTAATGATTTAATAAATATTAATAATTTCTTGATAAAACTAAAATCTTGTTCTTTGCCCCCTTTCCACTGGATTGTGTCAACCTCTCGAAGTAATAAAAAAATACCTTAACAAATTTAATCAGGAAAATAGATATTAGTTGAACCATTCTTGGAAACCCATTATCCATTTTCTATCCTCTAAACCTAATTCCCCTAACCGTGATGTACTAACCCTCACCCTCACCCTTCACCTTTCACACAATCCGCTCTTTTTGCCTCCTTGGTTCCTCTTATTTCAATTTATTCCAACCTTCCCCCTTTTCTTTATTACTAATCATTCTCCTAAAATTTTAATTGCATTTTAATTGTTCTTTAATTTAATCTAATCTAAATTAAATTCTAAGTTTAATTCTAATCCAATTAATTCTATTCTTTTCTATTCTTAAAATATAACTTTAAGCCTAATTCAATTTTATACTTTTTAATGTAATTCTAATTTAAATGTCTTATTTCATATTTTCTGAATATTTCTGTTATACTTTCTTAATTTATTTTTATTTTATTTTTTCTTAATCTAATTCTAATTTAAATTATTTTTATAAGGCTTTTAATGTAATATTATACTACATAAACCCATGAGTTGTATACCAATTGATTTGTTGGGGATTTAGTCCACTCTAAGTCATAAGTTCAAATATCATGGAGAGGCCACTCTTGGGGGAAAGTAATCAAAACATTCATGAGAGCATCCACCATTGGAAGCATCCTATTAGAGGAGGGTATATCCTTACATCTTAGAAGCAGGATTTAAACATTTTATCCCTAAAGATACACTAAAGATATGTGAAATGTTCTAAAAACTCAACAAAATCATCAATTTAAGCATTTTATGCCTAAAGATGGGTGAATTGTTCGCTCAAAACTTCTAAAACCTCAACAAAATCATCAATTTAAAAATTGTATCCCTAAATATGGGTGAAGTGCAAAATCATCAATTTAAGCATTTTATGCCTAAGGATGGGGGAATTGTTCACTCAAAATGTCTAAGACCTCAACAAAATCATCAATTTAAAAATTGTATCCCTAAATATGGGTGAAGTGTTCACTTGAAGGTAGGAGACCTCAACAAAATTACATGGTACTCTAGAAGTTCTTAACAATATCATATTTTTAATACCCATTCTAACTTATAGGTGAAATGTCCCCTAGGGTTTTCAGGGTGTTGAATATATTTATGCATTCAAAAATGTATTTTAAACAACAACAAAAATCAATCTTGCTAGAAATTGTATGGTCAAATTCCAGTCAAAAAGGACTTTCATATATAAATAAAACTATGACTATTTTTAAATATAAAAACCTATATTTTAATATATATATATATATATATGAATGTTAACCAAACATCACCCACTATCCTTTAATCGGAGATTTGGAAAATAAATATTAAAAATAACAAATAATATAGATATAAACAAATGTATATATACATTTTAAAAAAGAAATTAATGTTTAAAACAACTCACCCTATTTTAATTTACATAAGGTAACTAACCTTATATTCTTCATGGTAGAAAATCATTTTGTGTTATAATAACTAATAACTTTGATGCAATTTCTATCATTTCCAAAATTTCTTAAACCAAAATCAAATATCTAACATTCCTAAAAACATCTTAAACTGAAATAATTACATTTACATAAAATAGAATAATTCTCATTCCCAAAACAGAAAAGATACAAACACAAATAATTATGTAAAATAAATTTTTATAAAAAAAATATAATAACATTTTTCAAAATATTATTACTTAAATAAAACGACACCAAAATACAAACCCTAAAAAAGGAAAAAACACAATCCATCCTACTACTTAACTTACTAATCATACTTTGTATAAATCACGCCATCACAAACTCTGAAAAAAAAATAAAACATCAACATACTACATAACATGGGATGAAGTAAAAACTTTAACCATATAAATATTGCAATTCCAAATAAAACCAAATCTAAAAATTTATAAAAAAATTAAATAAATAAATAACACCATTCATTTCGAAACCCAAGTATCGTAGTTAAATAATAATAGTTAAATAATAATATAAACAAAGAGGGTTGTGGGGCAGCAACTCCCTGCTTTGTCCCTAAGAAGACAACTCTACAAGTTACCTTTGAGACAGTTGGAGTTCTTGCAGAGGAAAAGTACACTGCAATTCGATGCCTTTAGAGGCACAAAACTGCTCCAGTTGTTGTTCACATACTCCCTGTATGATTTGAGAATTTTCATGGCCTTACCGTTTCAATGCCTTTGTCAAACTTATCCTCTGGATGCTTGCCAAGAATGCATCCCTGGCAGCGCTTACTGTGAATTTATTATTGGGCTTGTGTAGATATATTTAACTCTACAAGTTGAGTATTTGTATAGTGACGTGTGTTTTAGACTTGTTCTTGCCCACCTTTTCCTTCAACAAACCAAAAATATCAAATATCCGAATCATCATAGACGAAAAAGAGTGGTTTGTAAGTCTCAGGTATAAGGTACAACTAAATTGGCCAACTTTGTCAGATGCTCAGTTTTATATGTAGTATCATGTATGTAATGGATCCTTTTTCTATAGTGCGTTTTGTTATATTAATATAGTGTAACTTAAAGTATAATTAAGCATCCATTTTAGATGGGAAAAGAAACATGGTAAAAGCATACAAAATGACCAATTTGAGACAGTACATTGCAATGTTATTTAACACTATTTCTTTCCATAATCAATCCATAAGAAATAAAAATACTCGCCAACCATCTAAGGACTCTGGAATAAAGAAAAAGCCCAATATGACCTTAACACTATTTCTTTCCATAATCAATCCATATGAAATAAAAATACTCACCAACCATCTAGGGACTCTGGAATAAAGAAAAGGCCCAATATGACCGGAACACTTGGGATAATCCTTCTCAATACAAATAAAATATAAGTATCACTGCAATTATACCTTGAAATACCAAAGATAAACCCTGATTGGCATCATTATGATCAATATCTAGGTCCATAATCTCTTTGGTACAAAATTGCATTAAAACCTACTTTGGACGAATAAAGGTACGAAGCGGATAAGATCAGGGCTGCAAAATCATGTTAGGCTGAGGCGTGATGTCCAGTAAACTCAAGTTTCACTACAAACCACGGTATGTGAAATCTAATCAAATCAGTGTTTTAGATTGCAGATTACTGTGGTGTGATTTCTGAATGGGGTTCGGATGATGAGTCTAGTTTCAGACTCGAAACGTAGACCAGAAAATATGAGCACTGTGGAAAATCCGAACCCCATTCACAAATCAGTGTTACATGAAAGACTGATACATAATTTTTTTTAAATGTATTTTGCAATTATCATGCATCACTAACAAATTTGCATACTCAAACTCAATATAGATCACAGAAAACATGACTATTCCCGTTAATAACAAACTTGCAAACTCAAACTCAATATAGATCACAGAAAACATGACTATTCCTGTCAATGCTTCATTATATTATCTCAAATTTCCAGGGACCTTCTACAACCCAAAAGGGCTAAAAGCATGAAAAGATTGATTCTATCATAATCATAAGAGGTAGATCTAATTTACTTTGTTTACCCGAAATCAGTAAATGCTCCAGTTTATTGTGCTAGTGAAGCAACAGTCGTTTCAGTTCAAAGCTACTAGTTTCAGATCCTTTCGTTCGAGAGTAAGAGGTAGCTAAAGCGTATAGGTGGTCGGGGAAAAGGAGGATACAGATGCAGCAAAGTCATTATACAAGGTAGAAACAGAACCATTTGACATCGAAGTTATTGTTTTATATGCCATTTTAGGTGCGAATACAAATCCGCACCCTTTAGTAGCAAAGAGACGGGTAGCATGGGTAGATTAATACCTGGTATAAGTACTAGTTATTTAGCAAGGCACTCATCGATAACCATTCACCTGCTCGTCGAAATTTTTGCTTTGTGTCGTACTAGTCATTTCTGAGTCCGTGCATGCAAGGCCAAGTAGCAGTAGAGTGACCCACCTATTGGAGACAGAACAAGTGCAGCGGGGCTGACAACAAAACGATAAATTCTTGCACTAAACATCCAAAAATAATGATATATTTGTGGCCTTGTACGTGAGATGCAAGTGTTTCTGACTTAAAGTGTGGTTGAGCAACTTAATTTTCTTAATGAAACATTCTCAAAATGCTAAAGGCAAAATGATTCTCAAGTGTTTCTGACTTAAAGTGTGGTTGAGCAACTTAATTTTCTTAATGAAACATTCTCAAAATGCTAAAGGCAAAATGATTTTTTCTTATAACACTGTGAAACAAATCCATGTCTACCATGGGTAAATCAATTTCCAAGGGGTGGCTCTATGTTTCACTGAGCATCCATGAATAGCATATTATTATGACTAGAAAAGCACATTGCAGACATATCCTCTTCTATGTTGCTGAGTATTTGTACAAAGTTTCCCTTTTGATATATATTTGAATCTTCCATGATAACTATGTGCAAGACAAATGAGAGCATACACATGTTATCAGCAAATATATGCAATTTCAATTGAAATAACTATGATGCATTACATTTTTATTGAAAAAATAAGGGTCAGTCACAATGCACATGATTGATTCAAACAAGAAAATAACTGGAACAATCAACCCCTTTATTTTTTCATGTCTGTAATCAACCCCTTAAGGTTGCATTGGTTGCATTGGTATCATTGAATTCACCAAGCTCATCACACTCGAGGAATTTTAAAGCCTTTTTCACCTATGTCCTTCAATTGTTGTTGATTTTTAAGTCCAATGTTGTTATGATAGCTTCTTTTACATAAGCAACTCAGTTTTCAATGTTGTTGCAATGTCTTGCTCCTGGTACAACCAAACCCTCATCAAGAAGGTCATACAACTGTCCATGTGTTGGACTTTGCCAAACCTATTGTTCCATATGTACACTTGCATTATGCAGTGCTTATGGACACTACTTCACTCACCATGTCTTGAACTAATCAATTGGATAGTAGGTCTGGAAATGTGCAAAACTTGGATAGTAAAAGTAAAAAACTTTGATAGTAGTATGATGTTATTGATATAGGTGGAAAACAAATTCACCAAGGTTGTCTTTCGAAAAAAGGATCACTCGGATTAGTCAAACTTGAAACAACACAAGTGCTAAGAAATATGGTAAGACAATTGAGTCTAGCAAGACAGTGTTGTGTGGAAGACTTATAGTGGTGGTGGGTGATAAGAACATGATTTTTGAATAATTGGTGAGGGATGCCATGGATGTTGTATAACGCCATCAAATAGTGCCAATTCACACATATAGAAGGCCATCGTTGCATCGATGGCAAACATTTTTGAGAGGACTCATAAGAAAACATGACCAAATGATTGAATAGAATGAACTTAATGATATGAGTTGTTTCTTTCTCTAGTGGTGGTTTGTGAGGCAAGTTCTTGAAGGTATCTTCAAATTACATAATTCCTAGCTCTTCCTCACCAATTATTAATAAAGTGATTTTTCTTACATTAGGTTGCAAACCTTTTATGCTAATCTATTGTTGGTCTTTCTATGCCATCAAAATCGCCCAACACTTGCACTTGACCTCATCCAAGCCCACTTGGGGATAGGGGTGTTGAGCCTAAGTCTCAGTGTTAACTCAAGTTCAACCACCCAGTATCTTATTAATAGACCGCACACCTATGGGCTCCTACTTCATATTTTTAAGGGACAAGAAATGAGATTCTTAAACCACCCAGTATCTTATTAATAGACCACACACCTATGGGCTCCTACTTCATATTTTTAAGGGACAAGAAATGAGATTCTTAGGTACAGGTTTCAAATTTACGGAAAAATATAGTTACAAATTCTTCCCAAGTGATCATGTATGGACATCCACCAACCTCATCCTCTCCCATAACAAAAAAAAAAACTGTAACTGAAATCTGAGCTGAAAATAGGGGAACCTACAACTAAAAAACAAGGGTGAGGGAGAGGGGGTGTGGGAGAAGTATAACAAAGGAAAGAGATAAGAATTTTAATTTAGAAAATATAAGAATTATAATTCAGATAACATATAACAAGGCAAGAGATAAGAATGTTAATTTAGAAAAGGTAATAATTCTAATTCAGATAACATAAGGTGAGATAGAATTTTGGGAAAGATAATGATACAAGTTGGGGGAAAGGGTGTAGGAGAAGTTTAAGAAAGGAAAACTACTAGGTCTAACTATAACCAAAAGATATATACATATATAAGTGGTATATACTATAGATGTAGTTATACCACGGTAGAGTCCAAGACTTGAAATTTGGAAATCTTGATGGTGAGACTACGATAGATGGAAGTAGAGATAATATTTATCTCTCCTAATCCTCGTGCTTGACAGTTGGGGAATGAAGGAACCGAGTCACTATTGGAGTCATCAGGCACCATGAGGGGATCTCGCTATATGACCCTCGAGGGAGGGGGGCATGTAGGAGATAGGAAACCCCACTCTCTTACCATCCAAGGTCAAAGGAACCTATGGTGAGGGAGAGGGGTTGTGGGAGAAGTATAACAAAGGAAAGAGATAAGAATGTTAATTTAGAAAATATAAGAATCATATTTCAGATAACGTATAACAAGGAAAGAGATAAGAATGTTAATTTAGAAAAGATAAGAATTATAATTCAACATAAGGTGAGATACTATTTTTGGAAAGATAAGGTTACAAGTCGGGGGAGGGGGTGTTGGAGAAGTCTAAGAAAGGGAAAGGATAAGAATGTTAATATATAAAGGATAAGAATCCTAAGTCAGATAACATTATGTGAGATATTTTTTTAGGGAAGATAAGAATGCAAATTTAGAGAAGACATAATAATGCTATCTTAATAGAAGATGAGAAAGGGTATTTCAGTAGTCACTAGTAAGAGCTGCTAAAGCTTATAAAAGCCATGGAAAATCGTACTCAACATGTATTATTGGAAGCATCTTCTAAGCTGAAATCAGTTCTTTTTTCCTTAGGTATAAGTATCACAACATACAAATAAATTGGTTAGGAACTTGAGAACATCTTTCACTTCAAATAATGACTCCCTTTAAAAGGATTTTGGTTGCTAGTTTTAGACTCCTCTTACCTTTAGCTTGGGGAAAAAATGAAAAGGGAAAGTGCTAAGAAATTCTTGTGCATATTAAAATGTACGAGGTCCTAACCTCACTATGAACCCTACATATTTTTCATTTTGACCTAGCCAATATATTCATAGTTAAAGATAGGCACCTGAATGAAACAAAAAAAAAAAAACAAAATGCATTTACTTAGATAAAAATGTAATTTAAACCATTTTAAGTAGCAACCAAACTCCTTAAACCCTATAGGCCTAGTAAGAAGTAAGTAGAGAAGTGTTCTAAAATCAAAATTTGATTTCTTTGCCTTTTATGTCCAAATAGAGATGTGGAAAGTGTGGATCATGTTTCTAGACAATATAGGCAACATCCATCAATCAAAAATTGCTAAAGATAGACAAAAATCATGGATGGGTAACTCAAGCATTGATTTCTTTGTTTGCTTTTGTTTTTAACGTCCAACCAAACCTTTGGTTTATCGGGCCATACAAAAACGAAAGGGAGAGTTAGTTTGCTTCTAGATGCTCAACCCTATGGTCTAGCACTTATGTTATGAATTTTCCTTGAAAATTAGTATTTTTCCTTGTTAAGACTAAAGAGGTGGAAAATTTTACAATATTTGTTACATGAGTTTGATAGTTTAGCAATTAACAAAAACTACATGCCACAACCAAGCCATCGCCCTTGACAATATAAGAGGTAAAAAGGTGCCAACCATTTAAGAATACATGATACATTGAGCTCTAGTGAGAGAGAGATCCAGGTCATACATGACTGATTATATGTGCCACAATATGACCTTTTGCAATAGTTTATGGGAAAGTGGGGCTTTTGCACAAAAATGAAATTCAAGATGATGTTGGAAGAGTAATCTATTGATCCCTGAATGGACCAACTTTGCATAGCTTAAAAATTCCATCATACCTCCATACTATTATTCAGTTTATTTATTGCTCTGCATACAGAGTTGCTATGACCTTGTTGGATCGATTCCTTCTTTCTTTTGATCCAGTGTCTCGTAAATGTAATTTGAAGCATATGTAAGAAATTACATATCATTATAAAATTCAAACTAGATCACATAAACTTGGCCAATATTTGATGTAGGCCATTTTATTGAATCCACTATGCATCCTCTAGTGTTGTAAACTTGAGGTGCATCTCAGGCTTGGATTTGAACCCACTATGGATCGTGTAATAGCCCTAGTGAAAATTCCAAGTAAAGTATATAAACACCATGGATGATGGGACATGTATTCCAAGTTGAATGTTGGGCAAGACATCCTACTGTGTGTCCATTTGGTTGTTTATGGCTAAGGCATTAAATAGGCAAAAAGGTATTTTGGCACATTTATTTATGAAAATAATGGAAATTAGGAGAAAAAAAGGTTGAAGGGTCACAGGTTGCATGTGAGGAGGAAATCGATGGAAAATAATGGAAAATGAAGAAAATAGAGACCTCATTCATAAAAAGGCTTCTAAGGATCAGTGAGGAATGCTTGATCAGTTTAGCTTTGGAGGTCTCTTACTATTATTTATCTCTCTCATACTCTTAGACACTTACAGTTTCTTGGAGCACTTTGGCATTGAAGCAAGAAGGAAAAGAAGGCAAGAAGAAGCAAAGATCAAGTAGGGAAAGGCAGGATCAAGCAGCTACAACAAGATTCATTATAGGTATCAACTTGCATGTGCATTTCCTTGCTAGATTTGGCATGCATGGCATTTCCTGTGTTTCTTTTCTACCATGGCATGGGTTTTTCTAGGTGTGACGGTATTTTCAGCCTAGCCTTGCCATTTCCTGATAGGTTTGATGAGATGGGTTCTTTGATGCGGTTTATCTAGGATGGTCAGATTGGATTCGAAGCTGATTGGGGTGGATCTTTGAATTGACAAACACATGGTGGTAGTGGTCCCTGAATCGGACTGAGGATACACGAAGCCACTAGCCTAGTAACCCCTCAACCAAGATGTGGGTTGCGGTAAAGCTAGATTGTGTGCCTCAGTGGGCCTAGGAATCATTTCTAGTGAATGGCGGGAGATACGGTAAAACAAAGAAGTGGATTTCTCTTCGTTGGGCCTATTGATTATGTGATGGAATGCACAGTAAAGCCTGGAGAGTATGTCTTCGTGTAGGGCCTAGTGATCCTGGGATCAGACTTCAGATACACGGTAAAGCTTGAGAGACTAGGAGGCACTCAAATTCCTCATGGTGTAGGTAGAGAACTTCATTTGCATCCACATTGAATGGTGTTTTTTGATGTTTTCTATGAGTCCACATTCATGCTTGGACTATGGCATGAGAGTGATTCACTGAAGAGGGACCTGGCTCATCCAATCTATGGTTGGATGGAATGTGGTAGTTGCATCACTGGTTGGTTCATTGCATATTTATTAATGAGAATTTCATTCCCATGATTTTCATGTATAAATTTATTGGTGTATAGATGGATTTTGATGGCTGATATGTTTATCATAGTTATGTTCATATTATGTTGGTTATATGTACTTTTATGACAGCAACTATGTATGGCTCTCAGCATGTTTTTACTTATTTTGAATGGATAATGTATCTATGTCCTAAGAAATGATAAGGAAGAAAATTACATGAGGAGACAATGGTTCATGTCAATTCTCAGATAAGTATGAGAACCCTACACTTAACTTCTATTATTTACACATGTAGGTTACATGTTGATGATATGCTTGATGAAATGTATGTCATGGCTAGTAGGGGTATGGTTATGGTCTTGTTCAACTTATTGCTTTTGCATCCTTGTTTCCTTATATTCTTACCAATGTTAAGTGATCATTTCATTCTCGGCAGTGTCCCGGGCTCTAGGCCGAAAAAGGTGTCTCAAATCCTGAAATGCTAGAAAAATAAAGCATTAATTTAGAGACTAACTCGCCTGAGCAATGTCCGGGGAGCATTATAACTCTCCTTGGCAGTGTTTAGGGAGGATTACTCTACCCTAAGTTTCTCAAGCAACAGTAGAGCTGAGGGATAGGTTGTCTGAGTGGCTGACTTGTCTCTTGAAGGTTATATGGATGATGTTTGACGATTGTGTGTGATGTTCCATTGATTATATTTCCTTAAATTCACCAAGGAGGTTGAATCTTATCATAGTGGCCTCTTGTTGCATGTTTACCCTAATTGGCCAGTTGCTTGTGTAGATGTGGGAGGAGGGTGTTACAGAGTGGTATCAGAGCATGGTTCAACTCTCAGATTGGATGGGTTGAATGTTTTAGTCATGCATGCATGTCACTTACATTTTTGTCTTTTATACTTTCATTTCATGTGCTTGTTGCATTGCCTTGACGATTAATTTTGGTTGTAGTATGATTGTTATGGAGAGTTTGATCTCAATTTAATGAAATATATTGGTCATGAGTATGTGACTGGTTGCATATGGATTATATTCTGCTTACATGTTGAATTCACATCTCCTACTTACAACCTTGTATGTTAGGTTAAATTATTGAATATTTTGGAGTACATGTATGAATTTTGTAGGTTGATTACACGATTTGACAGTTTATGTTTAACTACATGCAATTTAGGTCATCATGGTGCTATTGGTATGTTATGATGCTAACGTGTTGAATGAGGTAAAGGAGGAGATGCAAATCATCAAGGGAGGTTGCAACACTAGACCTCAAGGTGAGGACATGTCATCATACAGGTTTATATGTTTGGCATGCAGGTATGTAGGTCAAGCATTCTTATATGATTAGGGTTATATACATTAGGTTATGTACACGTCTTTTGATGTTATGGTTACATTCATGATAGATTTTATTTGATTAGTGTAGTTATATGCACATGTGTCAGATAGTCAAGAATGATAGTAACATGTAGTTATATGCAATGTTATTGTTGTTTTATATTAGATAACTTGATGATTGTGTTATATGTTTTTTATGAGTAGGTTAAGCATTCTTATATGATTAGGGTTATATACATTAGGTTATGTACACGTCTTTTGATGTTATGGTTACTTTCATGATAGATTTTATTTGATTAGTGTCGTTATATGCACATGTGTCAGATAGTCAAGAATGATAGTAACCTGTAGTTATATGAATTGTTATTGTTGTTTTATATTAGATAACTTGATGATTGTGTTATATGTTTTTTATGAGTAGGTTAAGCATTCTTATATGATTAGGGTTATATACATTAGGTTATGTACACGTCTTTTGATGTTATGGTTACATTCATGATAGATTTTATTTGATTAGTGTAGTTATATGCACATGTGTCAGATAGTCAAGAATGATAGTAACCTGTAGTTATATGCATTGTTATTGTTGTTTTATATTAGATAACTTGATGATTGTGTTATATGTTTTTTATGAGTATGCTATAGGTTAACTTGTTGATTGTTATATGATAGTTAGCTTGCCAATTTGGTTTTATGTTGTTGATGACCATGATATATAACTTATTGTTGTTATATGCTATTAACTTGATGATTAGGGTTATTTCATTTGATGTTATAATTTGGATTGGTCATATGCATGATGGTTATGTTCATTGCATTGAAGATATTGATGCTATATGTAATGTGTTAACCTGGTTTGACCTATGCAGATGGTTATGGTTGCGATATTAAGGTATGAGCCAACACATTTGTGATATGGTGTCATACTAATCTAGCCTGATCGTACATATATGATTGTTATGAAGGAATGACAAATGCTTATGAGCTTATGATGTGAACATGTTAGTTAGTTACTGTTATGGATATCATGATTTATGTTAATATGTTGTGAAGTGGTATCATGCTAACCTGGATTGATTGTGTAGACAAGATTGCCTCCCCTAAGAAGCATTAAGATTGTACTAACATATATGTGCTCAGGCAGTTGATATGTAGTTGAATTTAGTTGACAATTGTAGTATTGTGTCTAATGACTATGAGTTGACTATGGTTATGACATGATTATTTATAAAAGTTTATTGATAGATATGATTGTATTGATATTTGGAACATGCAGTTGACATGTGTGAGCAGTTCAAGGGTAACATGCTTGGCATTATTATGACAAGGTAATAATTGATATGTTTGCATAACTAACAATTGGGTGATATTATAGTGCATAGTAAGCCTAGATTGTAACAAAGTAAAAATGGTAAAGGAAATAAATTCTGCAAGAATTCCTTTGGCTATGTTTGGAAACCCTAATTCCAAACAAATGATTTATTTGCATACATTAAGTATTATTAACCTTAATATTGTTTGACATTATGTGGATATGTGCTAGATTCATGAACATGTACTTGACAAGTATATTATCTAGCCTCTAGTTACAAGTGGATATGTCAAGATAATTGGAGTCCCTTTAGACATGGCACAAATGTGACCAAATACAAGGCAACATGCTTGGGACAACAAGACAAGGGAACTGGTGTATTGTTATGTTATATATGCACTTATAGTTATTTTTTTATGGCATTAGGATGCACAGAGTTGCATGGAAAGAGAAGTTGCCATGAAATCTTGAAAAAGGATTTGGTAACATTTCCTTGGGAACCATTGGGGTTGAGTCATGGTGTTTGTTTCTAGTGTTGTGATTTTGGTCTTTTATGGTTTGTTGTGCTTGATTTTTGGTTTTGTTTAGGTCTGGTAGAAGCCCTTGCCACTTTAGTTGGGTGTCGTATTATTGTCAATGGATTTTGTGATCTTCTTCTTGTTTGTTTCTTGGCATTTCCTTTTATGTTTTGAGTCTTGGGAATTATTTCAGGAAAGGGGAAATTTAATGGAGCTTGAGGAGAGCTGTGTGGTACCCAAAAGGTAATGTAAGATTCAGATGAAGCTTAGTATACGAGTAAGAGCAACGGAAGGTAAGACTATGACAATCAAATTAGATTGGTTCAGTCCATTGGTGTAAATGGACAATAGCAATATAGTCATCAGAAAGGTAACCAGAAAAGGTAAATTAAATGGATGTGAGGTGTCAAATGCCTTGGCTAAGTTGGGAACTATGATTCTCAATGTTGTGCATGTTGTGCAAAAATAAAGGAAGTTCTCTTAACCTTGAACTTATAATATCTTGAAATTTCGTTGCGATCATTATTATGTTGATATTTATATCTATATACATGTATTTGTGTATGTATGTTGTTGTCTAATAGGATGATGATTATTTTATGCTAATTATTATATATGTATGTATCTATGTCTATGTCATTGTTTGACAAGGTTGTCAAGTATCATTCTTGTGGAGGATTGATTTCCTATACATGTGAATGGCATGACAAGTTCTTGGCGATGAGGAACCAAATGGGAAGAGAAATCATGACAAATATATGAATTCAATATCATGTAAATATGAATTTATATTGTATTCTTGTATTATGCGTGTGCTTATGTTATGGACATGTTATACCGAGGGATACATCAACAAAGTGAAAGTAGTGTGGTCTGCATCATGTTGGGACAAGAATGGATAAGACATTGGAAGAAATGTTGCTTGGTAAAGAGTCAGTGTGGTTTTGGATGTGAGGTACTATTTTTATGCATATGTTGTATATGTTGTACATGTTGCATCTATGATGTTGTGTGCATGCGGTGTTCTGTATACGTAGCATGTGTACATGTTGTCTATGCAATGTTATGTAAAGTATGAATATTGCATATGCAGTGTTGGGTATAGATGGTGCTATGTAGATATGCAATATCTACATAGCACCATCTATACCCAACACTGCATATGTGGTGTTGTGTACATATTGTACTGTTTGCATGATGGATATGCGGTGTTGTATGCATATAGTGATATGTGCCTGTTGGATATGTGGTGTTGTGTATAGACGATGTTATGTACATGTTGGATACGTAGTGCTATGTACATGCGGTGTTGCATGCATGTCGTACATGTGGTGCTATTTATCATACACTAAGTGTAGTTTTATGTGTTGTATGTCAGGTATGGGTGCATGCATTGTATGGTGTTATATGGTGTGTGGTTGTATGTGTGTGATGCACACTATGTGTACGTGCACATGTTTTAAGATAAGTCACTAGGTGTTTGTATGTTGTGGTAACCGATCGAGAGTGTGTACGGAATAAAGACAAAGGTAGAAGCTAAGGATTTATTAAAGGATAAGTTTCTCATTTTAGTTTTATTATGCATGTGATTTATGATTCTGGTATATGATGATTAGATGTGAATTATGATTATGGTTTATGATGGTTACATGTGATTTATGATTTTGATGGTTATGTTTTGAGCTAACTTGATGTGATATTTTTATACATGTTTTGGTCAAATATGCTATTTTGACTTGTTGTGATAGGAAGCGAACATGATTGCAAATGTACCTTATTAACGAGCTACCAATGAGGTATGATTTGAGTTTATTTGAATTTATTTTGAATCTAATGGAAGTTATGTGCTTGGAATAGGAATGCAAGAACATGCCCAGTTGGGTGGTTGAAATCGACTGCAAGAATTAGTAGCAGCAAAAAAGGAATTGAAATAGGCAATAGTATGATGGTAAAGCTTTCAAGAGCAGGGCCATTGTGGGACACTGATGCCCAATAGTATCCATTGATTTCCATGAGCATGCTATGACCGGTATGATGGTTTTGAGGCATGGATATGCCTTGGTTTTTCTATATTCCAATGTGAGGAAGCCTTTCCAAGGGATGGATTGACCGAGATGGGGGTGCTAGAGAAACTTGGAAGGTGAATGATTACATGGAAGGGGTGACTGGATTCCCGAGGGATTGTGTATAACAGAAGGG
Source organism: Pinus taeda (assembly GCA_000404065.3). Classification (NCBI taxonomy): domain Eukaryota; kingdom Viridiplantae; phylum Streptophyta; class Pinopsida; order Pinales; family Pinaceae; genus Pinus; species Pinus taeda. The sequence continues at coordinate 61,255 of APFE031032103.1, read as the reverse complement.
AAGGTCACGGATGGATTTGTTTTGGTCATTAACCTTTTGAGATGGAACCGAATGCTCATTGGGAATGTTCCCTAGAACAATGAGCTGGAAAGTGTTCACTGAGAGTAGAAGTGGTACAGTATTATAGGGTTGGACATTGGATGCAACTTTAACTTCGACAGTGGATTTTGGACTTCCTAGAAAGGAGGTGAATCCTAGTATTACTTTGAGGGTGGAGGTGTTAGCCTCTAGATTTCCTTTTTGTAGATGCAGACATCATATATTTTTATTTGTTGGTTAGGAAAATGTGCATATGTGTATATCACTGTAAATATCATATTGAGTTGTGTTATAAAGCTCCACTATGCGTATGGTTGTTATCTAGTCATGTTGTCATGACATTTTTATTTTGAGTAGGTCATTCATTATAAATACTACAATGAGTTGTGTTACAAATATCCATGGGAAGTATGTTTTTTTTCAGTGATATTGTTGGTTATAGGTGTCATCCAAAGGGGAGGGTTCTGTAACAACCCTGGTGAAAATTCCATGTAAAATATATAAATACCACAGATGATGGGACACATATTCCAACATGAATGCAGTGCAAGGCATCCTAGTGTGTGTTCATTTGGTTGTTTATGTCTAAGGAAATTGACAAAGGCAATGGCTAAGGCATTAAAGAGGAAAAAGGGTATTTTGGCACATTTATTTATGAAAATAATGGAAATTAGGAGAAAAGGAGGGTGAAAGGTCATAGGTTGCATGTGAGGAGGAAAGTGAAGGGAAATAATGGAAAATTAAGAAAATAGAGGCCTCATTCATAAAAATGATTCCAAGGATCAGTGGGGAAGGCTTGATCAGTTTAGGTTTTGATCTCTCTCATTATTCTGTCTCTCTCATACTCTTGGACACTTAGAGTTTCTTGGAGCACTCTGGCATTGGAGCAAGAAAGGAAAAGAAGGCAAGAGGAAGAAACAACCAAGCAAGGAAAGGTAGGATCAAGAAGCTACAATAGGTTTCATTGTAGTTATCAACTTGCATGTGTATTTCCTTGCTATATTTGGCATGCATGGGATTACATGTGTTTTTTTTTTACCATAGCATGGGTTTTTCCAGGTGTGACGATATTTTTATCCTAGCCTTGCCATTTACTGATAACTTTGATGAGATGGGTTCTCTCATGCGGTTTGTGTGGGATGGTTGCATCATATTTGAAGTTGAGTGGGGTGGATCTCCGAATTGACAAACACATGGTGGTAGTGGTCCATGAATCAGACTGAGGATACACGAAGCCTCCGCCCAAGTAACCCTTGAACCGGACTATGGGTTGTTGTAAATCTAGATTGTGTGCCTTGGTGGGCCTAGGAATCCTTGCTGGTGAATGGCATCATATATAGTAAAGCCAAGAGGTGGATTTTCTCTCCATTGTGCCTAGTGATTACAAGATGGAATGCACGGTAAATCATGGATAGTATGTATCAATGTAGGCATAGTGATTCGTAGATCAGATTACAGATGCACGGTAAAGCCTAAGAGACTAGGAGCCATTCAAATTCCTCATGCTGTAGGCAGAGAACTACCGTGGCATCCACATTGATTGGTGTTCTTTTATGTGTTCTATGAGTCCCACATTCATGCTTGGAATATGGTATGGGGGTGATTGGCTAATGAGAGGCTTGGCTCAGCCAATCTATGGTCAAGTGGAACATGGTAGTCCATCACCGGTTGGTTCATTTCATTTATTAATGAGAAATTCATTCCCTTGATTTTGATGTGTAAATTTATTCATGTATATATGGATTTTGATGGGTGATATGTTTATTGTAATTTTGTTAATATTATGCTATTTATATGTACATTTTATGACAACAAATATGTATGGCTCTCAACATGTTTTTACTTATTTATGAATGGATAATGTATATATCTCCTAACAAATGATAAGGCAACAAATTACATGAGGAAACAATTGTTCATGGTGATTCTCAGATAAGTATGGGATCCCTATGTTTAATTTCTATTATTTACACCTGTAGGTTACATGTTGATGATATGTGTGACAAAATTCTTGTCATGGATTGTAGGGTTTTGGTTATGGTATTCTTTAGCTTATTTCTTTTGCATCTTTGTTTCCTTATATTCTTACCAATTGTTAGTGATCATTTAATTCTGGGCAGTGTCCTGGCTCTGGGCCGAAAAGGGTGTCTGAAATACCAGAATTCTAGAAAAAGCAAAGTATTAGTTTAGAGACTAACTCACAAGGGTAGTGTCTAGGGAGCATTATAAATTGCCTTGGAAGTGTCCAGTGTTGGTGCACTAGGATTTCTTTTTACAGGAAATCTTAATTCCTACATTAATTGTCAACCCAAGGTAAGTTGTTTTATCTGAAGAGTGTCAGCACAATCTATGCAGTGAATACAGAGGTTAGCTAATGGTAAATAATTGCAATCAATAATCAATATCTCTTCAACTCAACTCGCACAACTCTTAAACAAATAAGGAAGAAATGACTCTAAGAGAACTCTTAACACACTTTGCAATTTTGTCTAACTTATTCCAAAATCAAATGAATCTGAATGCGAATGAAAGGAATCACACTTGAAAATCTTCGAATAGAATTAAAACTAACTCACTTGATCAAGAAAGAGAACTGTAACAACTGAACAACAATGTTAATCTATAGTAAATCAGAATTGAACTGCAAATCCTAATTGAATGACAACTGAGAATTGAACAACAAGAAAGCAAATAGAATAAATGATTTCTAAACAACAACTGTTCTCTATAAGTGGATTATGGAAATCAATTAGTACCATCTCTAAGATCTATGATAACATAACTCATAATGAACAACAATCTACTACTGAAACTAATATAACCAATCAAATTAAAGCATTACTTAGATACATCACACGACTAATTATGAATTGGAATGAACATCAGTATGAATTAGAATCGTCAATCCTCACAATAAGTGAAGTGACATTAACTAAACATTAACAATCAATCAAGATTCAAATGGAAAGATTATAACACAATAAAGCAATAGAACTTCTCTTGGTTGGGCCTAGAGTCGCCAGAAGTCTCCCCTAAGGAATACTCAAAATATAAGTGAAGATCAAACGCAGTCTTTCTTCATTAACATAAGTAACTAGATTACAACGTCACTGAGATAACAGTATCATATGTCTCAAAAAGAATAATTATAGATTACATAAGTCTGAACTTCTTTTCATTTGCCTTTCAGCCTTATATATAATAGTAAAAGAGTAATCTAGATAAAAATTGAATCCTCAGGATCAGGAGATCCTGAGGATTTCACAATACATTATTTGATTCTGTCATGAAATAGTATTGGTCTGCCTGGTCTATCGTTGCCTTGCCTGCCTCAGATGATGTCTTTCCATTTTATGGCCTGGTGCTGCTCTGTCAAGTGAACAGCTATTGACCAATCCGCGTCTTCTTCACACAAGGATAGTAAAAAGCCAGTTTCCTCTCCTAGATTTATCTAATTTGTTACCAAGTGCTTTAATACAACTTTAACTGTTATTTCCTTTGTTTCAATCCATAAACAGAGATAATCGTGTAAGGTTAAATACGAAATAAAGCAATTACTAAGGAGAAAATATACCTTTTTCTTGACCCAACATACTCCCCAACTTACCTTTTTACATGTCCTCTGGTTCCTGTATAGGTGGTAGTGTGTCAACAATAGGGAGGGTTCCATATGGAACTATATCTCTCGATGGAGCTTCACATTCTAGCTCCACTTTATCATGGACTTATCTTTCAAGAGATCCCAATACAACATTGTCTCCTGAACAATTGCCATTCTCTGGGTTTTCTTCTAGGTAAGCCTCATCCTCAGGGAACTTAGAAAAAATTGTATTACCTAGTTGATTTTCATCTCCCAAGGTTTCATCTACAGGGTTTCCTTCAGCTGGCAGCTCCACTGGACAGGTGTCTGTTGTCTGATTTCCTCCTCTAGTGACTTCTTCTTCATGTACCTCTGCTTCAAGGGGTTTTTCCACAAAAGGAATTGGTTCCTCTATTCTTCCATGGAATCAGTGAATGGTAGGGCTTGCTCACAACCAGGGCTGTCAATAGGGGCAGACTAGTTGGGGGTACAATTATGTTCTTTAGCATTCCCAAATTGTTATTTACCTTCTCCAAATATTCCCATGTTTTCCAATACCTTAGCCACTTCCTCCTCATAGTCTTGCAAAGGGGAATTTTGTAGACTTACAGGTGGTGTGTGGGATGGTCCAACCTCATCTATTTGAATTGGGATACTTCTTTGGGCTCTCACTCACATAGAGCACCTACGTTTTGCTGGGTTCAGGGGTACGAAGGAATTATTTCTTTTCATTGTCCTTCTTAGACCTGGGGTTCTTGGCCCTTGTTGCTCTGTTACTGTGTTTTCTGGGGGTGGAGCCAAAGTAGGATTTACAACATTGTCCCAAGTTAACTGCTACTGGGCCAGTCAGTTCATAGTAATTAATTTAATCAGTTAATGATGACTGATTACTTTGTGTGGGTCCTTAGCTATCCTAACTTGATAGGAGACATCATGTAATAGGGAATTCAAATAAAACAACAAATTAACTGAAATTTTCTCTTTTAAAATGGCTAGAAGTTTCAGTTGGCGGGGCTTTACCATCTCGTGTCAGCCATCGCAGGTAATGTACCTTTACATGATTATAGCCAATTATTGCCATGGCTACCTTAATGTCGAATGATGGATCCATTTTCCTGTTCGCACCAATTCCTCTCCTGGATCTTGGAATACTTCAATCACATTGTGTAGAAGGACATGTTTTTCTATCCATTTGGTTCCTTCAACTAGAATTCCAATGACTTCGGTTATGACCACTTCAGAAACAGAGATACTTCTAGCTCTGACTATGGTGCTACCATTCTGCAAATTCTGTAGAAATTCCAACGTCAGCTCCTCGTGAAAATCTTGCAACCTATTCAGATATTGCAGCCATCCCATGTGCTCAAGAATTGCACGAGATTGATCTGATACCATAAGCACTAACGGTTCATTCCGGATAGTGATTCCTCCCATGTTTGTTGTACCTATAACTGCTTCGCTTGTATGCAATTATTTTATACTTCCAAAATTCAGAACAACAAAAGATAATGTTACAACAATTAACAGAGAATGACGATGTTTTGGGAATTAATATCATATTTAGTTAAGTCAACCACACTTAATGCAGGATCATGAGTGTGCATGTCAGCCATAATGGTTATCGTCCTTTCCCCAATCAATACTTGATAATTATTACTCATTCATAATCATCATTCAGTTCTTCCCTCGAAGTTAATTCAAATGATTATCACACAATTATTCATAACTATCAAACATGCCATGCATACACAAGCCATCCCCCCCAACGTGAAAAGGGCGTCCACGTCCTTTCAGCATGTGAAAAGCAGGCGAAAGCATTAACAATACATAAATGCCAACAACCAATCCCAAAAACAATGTGTGAATTAACAAAGAAATTAAAGAAATACACGTCATCGGGTGTGAAATGGCCGAAAGGAAATTAAAACAAAGATTTTAAAGAATTATGTCAAAATATTTTCACCGTAAGTGGTATTAATGACAAAGGCATAATTCGCAGTAGATATTAATGACAAATGTAAAATGGTTGGATAAATTAGAATATAATGAATATATGATGTAAGTTACCATGCAGATCGGCTTAAAAGAGTATTGTTCAAATGGAAAGTTCCCTTTAGAAACAAATCCATGGGTGATAAGATCTTAGAGAACATTTGATGGTGTAAGATGATACCTTAATACCATAAGCAGAGTTGTTGCTCCTAGCAAGTGTTCATAGTGTCGACAGGGTTTCTTTTAAACCCCACAAATGAGCCAGAGTCCTCCTTTTAGAATGTAAATGGTTCTTTTTTTTCTTGTCATAAAGAGACCACTATGCTAACATGGTGACCAAATGACCATAGTGTCATTCACCAGGATATAACGAAGTCATCAGGCTGGCTCGTGATGAGACCCCCCACCCTTCTGACACTTTTAAGCATTAAGAAGGTCATTACCTTGGTTTGATAGCCAAATTGGAATGTCACTTGTTAGATCCTTATGATCATGGTAGGCTGGCTCATGATGAGATCCCCTATCCTTTCTGAGATAATGTTTGATTCATTTTCACATCTTATTACATCCATTTTTCTATTGGAATTTTTACTTGTTAAAAGTAGGGAGGCTCATTTGCTCCTTAAGAGTCAGGGATGGTGTAAGAAGTAAGAAGATGCCAATGAAAATTTATACTTTTACCCCCATATCATCATGTCAATGAGATTTATCTAATTGATAGAGTAAAACATAAGCCAACATGGTTTGAAAATAATGAATCATTTTATGATGTGTCCAAAGAAAAAATATTTAGTCAATCATTATAAAGATACACTGTATCAGATTTTGAATAAAGATAACCATCAAAAGGCTTCATGAGTCATAATGGCGATTGTTATTACTGTTTTTTCTTATATCAAGCACAAATCCATTCAAATCGTGTTTATTCACAATACAAAGGAGAAAAGAAAAAACTATGGCACCATGACTGTTAAGAAAAATTCATGATTTATTCTATTAAGAAGACAAAAAGTGTTGTTCCATCAATTGAACAATAATCATTCAATCATTTGAACAACAAAAATTGCAAACAAAAATGTTGTTCAATCAATTGAAGAACAATCGTTCAATCATTTGAAAAGCAAAAGTCACAAACAAAAGTGTTGTTCTATCGATTGAACAATTAATCATTCAATTGTTTGAACATCAAAAACTCAAAATGCAAAAGTGTGGTTCAATTCGATTGATGACAAGCGTTCAATCATATGAACAAAAAAAAAAAAATATATATATATATATATATATAATATATATATATATATATATATATTATATATATATATTTATATATTATATATATAGATAGATATGAAAGTGTTGTTCAATCGATGGAACAACAATCATTCAATAATTTTAACATAAAAAACAAAAATACAAAATTGTTGTTCAAAATTGTTCGATCATTGGAACAACAAAATCAAAATGCAAAAGTGTTGTTCAATTGATTGAACAACAATCATGCAATCGTTTGAAAAACAAAAACAAAATGCGAATGTGTTGTTCAATCGATTGAATATCAATCGTTCAATCGTTTGAACAACAAAAGTAATAAAATGAAAATGTGTTGTTCAATCGATTGAACAACAATTGTTCAATCATTTGAGAAGAAAAAACAAAATGCAAAAAGTGTTTCTCAATTGATTGAACAACGATCGTTCAATCAATTGAATAACACTTATCAACCACACAAAGAAATAATTCTCATATTTACATGGTAATTTCTATTCTTAATTGCAACCAATCAAAAAGAGTATATACATTATTTACAATTTCTAATGAAATCTAAATTTTTTGAAAGAAAATTTGTTGGGTCATGACTTCCTACAGCTAAGATTTGCATGGAGGGGTCCTTACATACCTACTCGCAGAAAGACTCCTTGGTGAGCGGTTTGTGATAGAGGCGTACTTGATGTCCATTAACCTTAGAAGAATGGCAAGATCTGTCAATGGTAATCAAGATAAGAGTACCATTATTATGCACTTCTTGAATCTCATAAGGGCCAAGCCATCTTGTTTGCAACTTTCTCGAGAAATCTTGGAATCTGGAGTCATAAAGTAGTGCCCAATCCCCTTTTTGAAATATTTTCTTCTTGATAAGGTTGCCATGCCATTTTTCCCTTTTTTGCTGAATAATTGCAGTCCGTTGCAAAGCAAGCAATCAAGCCTCATCTAGTTCATTAATCTATTGGAGTCACTTGGTCTAGGCTTCTGTTAGATCCAACCCTACTTCTTGGGCTGTCCTTAGTGTCTTTATCTCGAATTCGAGCGAAAAAATAGGTTCTTTTCCAAACATGAGATGGTAGGGATAGTATCCAATAGTATTCCTCCAAGTCGTGCTATAGGCCCACAAGGCCTCTGGCAATCTAGCAGCCTAGTCTCGCCAGTGTGTTGAGACTGTCTTGGTCAGAATCGCTTCAATAACCTTATTGTTGCTTTCAACCTTCCCGTTCCCCTATGGGTAATATGGGGAAGTGATCCTATGCGTAATATGATGATTCCCGAGAGTGGCAGTAATCTTATGTCCTCTAAATTTCCCTCCCCCATCTGTGATGACTTCTCATGGTAACCCATACCACACAAATAGTCCAAAAAGGAAGCTAATCACAACTTCCACTATGGCTCTTGGTAAATCTATTGTTTCCACCCATTTCATCACATAATCTGTGGCAACCAATATGTAGGCCTTTTGATTGGATGGCGGATGGAATGGACCAACGAAGTCTAATGCCCACCTCTCAAAGGGTTTTATGACTAGCTAGGGTTGCAGGGGCATTTCATCAGTTTGGCCAGGCCTGCCCATCCTTTGAAAGCTATCACAAGCCTGGGTATATTTCATGGAAAGCCTTCAATATGTCATAAATCTCATCCTCACGGATGCATCTGCGTATACACATGTCGGCCCCTATGTGAAAAAGATATTCACCTATCTAAGAGAATTGGGTGTTGCGATAAACGATCAACTTCCTTTCTCTTGCTACCAAATTCCTAAGTATATTCTCTACTACCAGATAATCTGCCACATCTACGTATTATGGCATCTTGACTACCACAGCAAATAGTTGTTCATCTGGAAATTGGTTGTCTACCACCAATGGATCATTCACCCTCAGGATTTGTTATAGAAAGTCAGCAACTGGGTTTTCCTTCCCTAAACGATCCTTGATACTAATATCAAACTCCTGCAAAAGAAATAGACATCATGTTACTCAATCATTTGTGATAGGTTTATTAGCTAGATACCGGATGGCAAAGTGATCAGTGTACAGAAAGACTGGGTAGCGAGTTATATAGTATTTAAATTTGTTTATTGCATAGATAATGGCTAAGAATTCTTTTTCTGTCACTGTATAATAAAGTTCTGTAGAAGTGAGATTTTTTCTAATATAATATATAGCATAAGGTTTCTTTCCCTCCTCCTAGTGAAGGACAACACTTATAACTACATCTAATGCATCCGTGGATATGTGAAAAGGAAACTCCTAGTTTGGTCCACATAATACTGTTGTTGTTGAGACTAGTTTCTTTAAACCTATAAAAGTCGTGTCACATTCGTCAAGTCAACTGAAATCAACATTTCCAGTCAAAGCATATAGAGGTGTAATAGTTTGTGAAAAGTTTTTAATAAACCTACGATAATAGCCTTCATATCCTAGGAAGCTATGTACCTCTGTCTAAGTAAAGGGGGTAGGCAGTAAAAGAATTACCTGAATTTTTTTTGGGTCTACCTGTATTCCTGATGCAGAGATATAGTGTCCAAATATTACGCCCTCTGTCATCATCATGTGGCACTTGACATTACTTAAACATAACCTTGTAGCAATGCATCGTTCTAATACATTTTCTAATATTTGCAATGCTTGTTCAAAGTCATACCCATATGGAGTAAAATTATTTGTATACACCTTAAGTCCTTCATTTATTAAATCAGTAAAGATGCTGAGTATATCCCTTTGGAATGTAGTTGGGGCATTACACAAGCCAAATGGTAATACTCTGTATGTGAATGTACCCTAGGGACAGGTGAAGGTTTTTTTGTCCTCGTCTTCAGGGGCGATCTGAATCTAATTGTAGCCATTGAAACCATCTAAGACAGAAAAGAACTGCTTCCCTCCCAAAGTATCATGGACCTGATTGATGAGTGGGAGGGGGAAATGATCTTTCTGTGTCGCCTTGTTCAACTCCCAGTAGTCTACATTAATACACCACTTGCCATTTTTCTTAGCGACAACCACCAATGGAGAGACCTATTTACTGTCTGAGATAGGATAAATAAAGTCTACATCGAACAACTTCTGTAACTCTTCTTTCACGATGTCCTTGAGATGTGGATTCAATCTCCGTTGAGGCTACCAGATGGGTCAAGCATCCTTCTCATTATAGATGTGGTGTGTACATAGTTGTGGGTCTATTTGTTTCATATCAGGATAATCCAATGCAAAAGCCCATTTATATTTCTACAAGACATGTATAAGCTTTTGTTGTTGATTGCTATCCAGACCATCAATAATATTTATAATTTTGTCGGGTTCGATCTTAATAGGTTTGTTGTTATGAACAACAATGGTTTCAATATGTTGATCATCAGTATCCTTAAAAAGATCCTCCATGGCTTCATTATCAAGGATTGTTTTCATCATTTGACACTTTACATTGCTCACATTAGTAGGTTGATTTATAAAATTATTGATAACGTTGTCTTCAGTCTGATCTTTAAATTCTAGTGCCTCTACTACTGTGAGCGGTGAACGGATGCTTTCCTCCAAGTACGCTAGTGGTTGTTTACATATTTTTACAATGGGTAGACTTAACTTGGCAGGAGGATACAACACAAGATTTTTTACAGTGTCCTCCTTTGCAATAGTCATGTTTCCTTCTCGACAGCCGATATAAGCATCAACTGTCGCAAGACAAGGTTGGCCCAGAATTAGAGGATGCCCATCTAATCTACTCTTTGGGTTTATGACAAGAAAATCTACTAGGTATTCCCACAAATAAGCATAAACTATAATATCTTGTAGGTTCCTTTTGGCCTTACCATCGAATGATCAACAAGTTCTAAAAAAGTAGTTGTTGGTTCTAGGGCTGTAATACCAAGTGCTTGACAGGTTTCTTCTATTAAAATATTAATGGTTGCACCCAGGTCAACTAGAGTATTGGGAAAAGATCATCCATATATCTAAACTGTCACTATGGGATTTCCAGGATCTTCAAACTTTATTGGATTTTTCCCTCCCAAGAGTAAATCAGATGAGGTCCCTACAATGTGAATGGTGGGTGAGGTTTTTTCTTTCCTCACAAGCTTCTTTACACATAACTCTTTAATTATTTTAGCATAGATAGGTATGTCTTGAATGGCCTAGAGGAGAGGGATTTTAATCCAAATATTTTTTCGTTCCCCTACAAGATCAAAATCTAGATAGACAATAGGTTTGGGTATCATTAATCTTTCGGGGAATGGGGGAGAAGTTACAATATTTTCCCTCTTGTATAGGATCATAATGTAAGCTTATTGTAGCTGGTAAGAAAGCACTTTACTTGCTAGGTACGAAGGTTCTTACCTTCCGTTTTTAAAACCCAATTCTTTCATAGCAAGATAAAAGGAAATCACTTCAAACACTATCCTCGACAATGGCACCAAAACGTTGGTGCACTAAGATGTCTTTTTATAGGAAATCTTAATTCCTACATTAATTGTCAACCCAAGGTAAGTCTTTTTATCTCAAGAGTGTTAGCACAATATATGTAGTGAATTCAGAGGTTAGCTAATGGTAAATCATTGCAATCAATAATAACTATCTCTTCAACGCAATTCACACAACTCTTAAAGAAATTACTCTAAGAGAACTGTTAACACACTCTACAATTCTGTCTAACTTATTCCAAAATCAAATGAATCTGAATGAGAATGCAAAGAATCACACTTGGCAACCTTCGAATAGAATTAAAACTAACTCACTTGATCAAGAAAGAGAACTGTAACAGCTAAACAACAATGTTAATCTATAGCAAATTAGAATTGAACATAAAATCCGAATTGAATGGCAATCTCGATTGAATTTCAATTCCCAATTGAATAGAAATCTCGATTGAATGACAATTCCTAATTGAACGGAAACTGAGAATTAAACAACAAGCAAGCAAATATGATAAATGATTTCTAAACAACAATTGTTCTTTGGAAGCGGATTATGGAAATCAATTAAAACTATCTCCAAGATCTATGATAAAATAACTCAAAATGAACAGAAATCTACTACTGAAACTAATATAATCAATCAAGCCAAAGCATTACTCAGATACATCACATGACTAAGTATGAATTAGAATGAACAATAGTATGAATTAGAATCATCAATCCTCACAATAAGCGAAGCAATATTAACTAAACATTAACAATCAATAAATATTCAAATGGAAAGATTATAACACAAGAAAGCAGTAGAAGTTCTCTTGATCAAGCCTAGAGTCGCTAGAAGTCTTTGCTAAAGAATACTCATAATATAAGTGAAGATCAAACGTAGTATTTCTTCACTAAGATAAGTAACGAGATTACAACATCACTGAGATAATAGTATTATATGTCTAGAAAAGAATAATTATAGATTACATAAGTCTGAACTTATTTTCCTTTGCCTTTCGGCCTTATATATAATATTAAAAGAGTAAGGTAGATAAAAGTGAATCCTTAGGATCAGGGGATCCTGAAGATTTCGCAATACATAATCTGATTCTATCATGAAATAGTTTTGGTCTTCCTAGTCTCTTGTTGCCTTGCATGCCTCAGATGTTTTCTTTCCCTTTTACAGCCTGGTGTTGCTCTATCAAGTGAATGGATATTGACTAATCCATGTCTTCTGCACACAAGGATAGTAAAAATTCAGTTTCTTGTGCTAGATTTATCTAATTTGTTACCAAGTGCTTTCATCCAACTTTAATTGTTATTTCCTTTATTTGAATCCATAAGCATAGATAATCATGTAAGGATAAATACAAAATAAAGCTATTACTGAGGAGAAAATATACCTTTTTCTTGACCCAACATCTAGGGAGTGTTATAGCTCGCCTAGGCAGTGTTTTGGGAGCGTCACTTTGCCCTAAGTTTCTCAAACAATAGTAGGACCCACGGACAAGCTATCTGAGTGGTTGGCTTATCTCCTGAAGGTTTTTTGGATGATGTTTGAGTACTATGTATGATGTTCCATCGATTACATTTCCTTAAAGTCACCAAGGAGGTTGACTCTTATCATAGTGGCCTCTTGTTGCATGTTTACATCGGCTGGCGAGTTGCTTGGGTAGATGTGGGAGCAGGATGTTACAAATCCTATAACATTGTAAACTTGAGGTGCATCTTAGACCTGGTTTTAGATGGGTGTGTGCTAATGACACATTCGATGCATCATCTAGATCCAATGCACTATGACACAATGATACACCAACACATGAAGAGTTGATGGATCACCTCTACCCCCAACTAGGCTGCAAAATGCAGCTTACTTCTCTTAGTGAAACTTCAATTAAGGAAGTAATGGTAGATATATTGGAGAAAATAACTGCACTATTAATAGAGCAAGAGTGAATAAAAAACAAAAAACACAATCAACAAGAAAACCACGACAAATTGAACTCGAGATTCATGATTTAGAATTGGATCCAATATACTATGGGATCCATGTCTGTGATGGTCACTTGGAGGAATTGAGCTCATGACTAGCCATTGGAAAATCAAAATCCACCTCACACGAATGAAAGATCACACAATCTAGCTTAATTGATCAGAGAATCCTAGATGAACTCAAGTCTTGTGGTATCCCTATGTAACATTGGAAATGGCTAATGTGGTTGTAGAATGAAGAATAATACCTAGAGGAATATTGAGCCCAACTTCTAAAGTGTAGTCGCACACACAAGGAGACTATATTGCTTCTTGCCTCACAAGAGTTTAGGCCCTCTTTAAATTCCCAATACAAGGGAGGACCTACTATATATACTTCTAGCGCCATGGCTAATAGTACTAGCAGTAATCCGCCACAAAGGCCAAGGGAGTGATAGCTTACAAGCATCCTTTTTGGAGGTCTAGATTTTTTTTCTATAAACTATGAGTGACTAGTGTGAATAAGAAGACCATCAAGAACACAATAATAATTCCAGTGAAGCCCATTATGCTAACTAGAAACTCTGCAAAGGACTCTTTGTAGAAATGAAATCTTGGCAATTGAATCCATGCTCAAGGATTTGTATTTTTTGCATTCCAATTGAGATGATTGTGACAAGAAAGGGTAGCTAGGTGATCATCCACAAAGTGATTAAAAAACATAATCGGAAATAAATAATTTAAAACTTAAATCGACTCCATGGACCATGTGGGCCCTTACATGAGGGCCATGTTCCTTACTAGTTCGCTTCCATAGCATAACATGGAAGATTAAACCATGTCACTTAACATTACATCATGTCTATACTAGGCATATATGGATGTGTCACTTGTAGTATCTGCATCAAATTGGAATGGTGGAATAATTGGGTGATCAATTTTTAGCTCAGAACTGAAAGTGCACAAAAGGCTTGAAAATGGTGTCTAGTCAAAGTGCTCATCTTTCTGAATCTAATGATGTTCATTTCACCTCAATCCGATGTTGTATGCTTAAGTTATCGCGTGTCGATCGTTTCGTCAAACAACTAAAATTTGAGCAGGGCAGTTGTCTGAGTAATTGACTGGGTTGACCGTACTACTGAGTTAGTAGGGTGATTGTACATGTATGAGTGAAGTAGAAGATGACAAGTGCAATCATCCATTTTGTTTGTATCTAGGTGCGTTTTATTGATTTGTACACGTTGATGTGGACCAATGAAGTGGTGCCACATGGCATAATCATGGGCTGCAATGTGGCATCCCATCAGGGGCCAAAATTTTGGTAATGGGCCGAATAGACCTTTGGAGGTTCGAACACGGGACCTCCCATCCAACAACAAAGTTCCTTATTAATAGGTTGTAAAGTAGTTCTTGGTAACCATAGAACCGAACCTGTATATAAGGTTTATGTTGGCACCCATCGGAGGAAGGGGTCGAGCTACCAGGCTCAGCCCCTGGTCATTTTTGGCTTCATATAACTTCGGTGGCAAAGTTCAAAGGTTAGGCCCTGGGCCACTGGTGTATGCCATACTATGTGACCATGGTGGTAAGGTTAAGCACTATGAAGGAGGTGCTAATGTGAGGGAGCCAACCCTAGGGTCACATGCTAACCACATGACCAAAACTCGAGGTCTTAGGCACTTGTAAAATGGTGCTTTGGCAAAGGGGGCCAACCCCAAGTCCTTTGGACCCTTATATGACCACGCATTGATGTTAAGGAGCCCACTAGGAAGGGCAGGCAACTAGCCTAGCCTTTTGACCCGTGGCACCCATAATACCATGTGCCAAGAGAAAAAGACACTAAACTAGTGGGCGCAGGCGTTAAGGCCTAGCCCTTGGACCTATGGGGCCCGTATGGTTGTGATTTTTGGAGCTAAGGGGTCATTGGGAAACTTATTGAACCTACAAAATGCAATGGCAGGAAGAAAATTTGTTGCTCGGTTAGTGGAATTAGGGGTGGAATTGTAGAACCGTTAGACAGATGGTCCAATTTGTAGGATGATTAACTGTAAAACTCATGTCGAGCTTTGGAGAGCCATATTATTTGGAGTTTTTGGCCAAATTGAGCTCAGAAATAGTGCACTTAGTGGTTTTTGGATGTTATGAATCCATTGGTGGCCTCCTATTTCTGATTTGAGCACATCTAAGTAGTCCTTTTGCAGGTTTGAGACCAAAGGTTTATGGATCAATCAGGGTTTAGAAGCAGTTTTGGAAGGTGTGTGGGCATGGAGAAAGTCTTGTAGGGGAATTATCACCTTTAGCAGTCTACAACAATAGTTGTAACTTGTAGGGTTCAGTTGAGGTTCACTTTTCTGATTATTTTATTTTGAGTTAAGTTTTTTTATGTGCTTCAATGTGGAATTGAAGTGCTCACATGCTCATTTTAGCTCATTTCAGTTGGAGTATGACATATTTGTATGATATTCTTTGAGTTGTTGTTGTTTGTGAGAGTTATTTGTAGGAGAACATCACCTTGTAGGGGTAATGGCCACATGTTTACCATCAACTAATTTTTTATGAACTCCATTGTTTTACTGAATATAGAAGTGTTCTAGCTATGTTGGCAGGCCCGTAGATGTAACCCACGAGGGGTGAACTCCATCAAGAAATATTTTATTATCTCTTCATTATGCCTACATGAGTTGTGTGTTTTTATGTCTATTATGTTAATTTATATGTGAATACTAATTCATGACTTGAAGAGACATTGGAAAAACTTATTTATTTCCAGACCCATTTTATCTTGCAAAGTGTCAAAATGGTCCTATTTTTTTTTATTTGATTCTAGAAAAGGGAAGAAATCACCTACTCCAATTTTAGATCATGGAAGCCATAACCTAGCCATACCTCTAGGTGAGTTACCCATACCACTACGGATAGAACCTCCCAAGCATCTCGAACCAATGACCTGTGATGGTTTTATTGTGCCAAAAGTTGCAAGGATTTTGAATAATGCAGATGGTTCAAGCTCGCGACCCACCCCTTCATTCCAACCCATACCGCTATGTTTATAACCTTCTAGACATCTCGAACCCATGACTTGCAATGCTTGTATTGGGCTAAAAATTGTAGGGATTTTGAATAATTCAGATGGTTCGAGATACCTAGTGATTCTAGTTGAACCTACAAATTATGAAAAATGAAAACCTAGTGATTATTAGAACCTTCAACATATTGCTTTATCTTTTTGTTCTCAAAATCTTACCCATTTTTAGATATTTGCATTGATGCACCTACTTTAATTGTTGTTATTTCATATTCTTATAATGTTGGCTCTTTCTTTCTTAGTGATTAAGCATGAGCTCTCCTTGGTGAAACAATGAACTACTAGCATGTAGTTGTAGTTGCACTTTCAAATCTCTACATATTTCCTTTGAGGAAAATGTAGAACCAGAAGCATATCCACTAGCAAGCAGTTACTTTGAAAGCCTAGAACAATTGGTAAAATAACGAGAACAAAGACATAGCCAAGTAAAGGCAGAACAAGAAGAATATCCATCAACAAGATACTTTGAAAGCCACGAACAATTGGTGAAATAGAAATAACAATAACGTAGCCTTCTCTATAGTATTGTGAGCTTGTGGTCATGGCTATGCATGTTTCGATAGTAGTTGTCTCAAGGTATGTATAAGTTTGTGCTCTTCCAAATTTTAAAAATAGTTCACCTAAGGAGGGAATTATTTTATTCTTCTATCTTTTAGTTGCCTAATTAAGAGGGGTTTCTTTCCTCTTGCTTTGCCTCGTTGAAATTGTTTGACACAAAGAGTTAAGAAATAAGTCGTCTGTCATGTCCAGCCTTTAGGGAAAGGATTTTCCAGGCCTATAGATCCATGATAATCTAAAACCAAGGTAATCTAGGCTTATGTAAGCTTACTTAGCTAGGACAGTATCTCATTTTTGAAAGAGGGGAAGAAATAGAAAGCATAATGTAAAGGCAAGAGAAACAACCAATGAATATCATCATGGAATTGTGTTATTGTGGCCACAGATGATGGTTTTTTTAAGCCAGCAAGCAGGGGAGGGGTGACGTGAAGGAAGGCAGGCTTGATTGATTGTGGGTGGCTCGTCGATGGGAATTTTCATCATTGGAATTAATTTCTAGCTAACGGTCATGTCTGTGTTTCAGCTTAAAGTGGTTTTCTTCTCTCTCTACTAGAGAAAAAACAACTTCTTATGTGATGTTCAAATACACAAGCAAACGGAATGAAACAATTCAACTTACTAGGGCGCCTCCGAGCGAGATTGATTTCTATCACTCCAAATGCAGAGGGAACTTGGTGAACACAGACATAGCGAAGGGCCTTACTCCATCAGTGGAAACCAATTGAGAAATACATGCCTTTGATATCAGCAAACCCTTCCATCCCTCCTCGGCTAGAGCGAAAAATCGTGAAGAGCGAAAACTCGAGAGAGGTTGAGAGGCAAATTTTGGGTTTAAAATACAAGACAGAGAAACCCTCAGAGTATTTAACATACCAAGGTCATGTCTCGATATTGAACCATCTCACTCAGCATCACACACCATAAATGGCATTGGAGCAGACACCATCTCACATGCGCAATGACATCTGTCCTTGTTCTAGTTCTATAGTCATGTTTCCAACATTATAAGGTAGCAATTAATATTTATGAATTAATGCTAGCATTAGTTTCCAGATAGAAAATGCTAATGAAATAGATGGAATATTGTATCAAGAATATCATGGGTATAGCGTCTTCCCCTCGAGAAGAGGCCAAATAAGATGATAAATTATCTCATTGGTCCTCAAAAATGAATATGACAAATTGATAGGTTGTGTGATGTTTGGTAAAAGGAAAGCAGTGCAAACCTTAGCTTAAAGCTCAAATGAACTAATGCTAACTAAAAAATTCAATCACTATAGCCCCATGCCCCAGACAATAGGGACTAATAAATAAGTGGATAAATAGATAGGTAGATAGATAAGCTTATTCATTTTCACCTCAATGCTTTGAGATGGCCAAGTTTAGACAACATTTTAGTTTTTCATGAGAATGTAACTTGGAATAAGAAAGGTTCATGGGCTAGCCTCCATCACATCACACTTCAAATGGGGATGCAAGAAAGGGTTATAGGCTAGCAACCCTCACACCCTATGTGACTAGTTCTCCATGGAAGGTCAGTCACTATTAATAATAGAGAGAAAGTTGTGCATCATTTTGATGGTTAACCTTTAACTATCAAGGAAATAATTCCCACATCCATTAAAAGGAGTTTACATATTCATTATGTGTTAGTTTTTCATATAGATATCTATAAACATAACTCAAGGAGTTTACATATTCATTATATGTAATTTTTTCATATAAATATCTATAAACATAACTCTACCTGAAGGATGATTCACCCATTATGAATTCTTCCATTTAACAATAAAAAAATTGTAATATATTATGTTAATATTTTGAAATATATTATATTATATTTTATTTTAATGACAAAATAATGTTTTTTTACAAAAATCACCTTAATAAATCATTTTTTTTTTCAAAAAATATTATTAAATTAACTTTTTAATGAAAAATAATGTTATTTTTACAAATCACTAAGAAAAATCATTTTTTTTAAATTGATATTTAAAAAAAAAAATTACCTCAAACAAAATTTTATTATATTCATAATTATATTTTTGAAACATAAATTTATATACCATAAATTAATAATTTTATGCACCTGAATAATTAATCTCAACTAACTTCATCATATATAACTTCATCATCTATACAGCCTGCTTACAAATCTACCTCTAAAATTTTAAGTAAAATTTAAATATGGTTAAAATAAAAGTTATTCCCAAAATATTTGTATATCATTTAAAATAGTTACAATGTACTTACTCCACATCAAGGTTTCAAGAGAGAACATAACTTACCAGATTTGAGAATAAGTCACATTTCATTTTTTCTTTTGAAACGCTTATAAAATTCGCATCCCTAGATTGTGCACTAACATTGAAATTTAATCTTTTCAAAACAGTTAATGATTTGAACTAGCTTAAATTAATTTTATAGTAAATTATTTTTGTCTTTTACTTTTATTAGGAATAACTTTTTATTTAATGCAATAAATAAATAAAATTAAATGCCACAACAATTTATATAAATAATTTTGAAATTTTAAAAATTAAGTTTGGAGAGAAATTAATAAAAATATTCAAAATAAGGTATAGAAATTACATTTATAGTTCTTTTACATGGAAAAAATACATTTAAAATAAAAATATATTTGGAAAAATAGTAAATAAAAAATAAAATATAATTATTCTGACAAAAAGATAATGGTGCCTAATAACCTTACTCAATATCAATATCTTTAATCAATAATTTTATAGCCATTTGTTTTAATATTTTTTAAGTATCTATACCAAATTATTCTAATATGGATTTTTTTCCTTTTGTTAATGGAGGAGAAGAAAAGTAACATTTTTTGGAATTTTCCATAAAAGTCAGGTTGGGACTATCCTTCACCTCACTATTGTAACACCATGAGGCTCTAAATATTTTTCCTTTTACTTTTACTGCACTAGGTTAAGTAACTTATGAAGTGACTAAAAACTTAGTAGACCATTAAGTAAAAGTTATTTTAAATTTAAATTTTTATTTTTATTTTGTTAAATATATAATAAACAAGTTTTATAAATTTTAAGTGAAAAGACCCTAGATGCATTTTTCAACTACCAGATAGATATGCAAAGATACCTTATTCTCTCTATCCCTAGAGATAAAGCATGCTAGTGGGAAAAAGAGGTAAGGGGAGAAAAAGTTGGAGACAATTGAGAGAAGGAAGAATGAGGTAAGGCAGGATGTTGCCTTTAGGGTTGAATTAGAAGGTGATGGAAACCCTATGCCAAGTTAAGGTTGTGATTTTCAAGCTGGACTAAGTGGTCTTGATGCATGCCTATTAACAAGTAAATCATTGTCTAAGTTATTGTTTTCTAAGTAGTACATTAACAAGTAAATGGTTGTCTAAGTTATTGTTTTCGAAGTGAAAAGGCTTGGGGGAGATTGGATGTAATTTCCATTCTCAATGGTTGGGAGTAACCCTATGCCAAGTTAATGTTGTGAGTTTAAGGCTGGACTAAGTGTTCTTGATGTGTGAGGACATTAAGGAGCAAACCATTGTCTATGTTATTGTTTTCGAAGTGAAAAGGCTCCGGGTGATTGGATGTAATTTCCATTCCAAATGGAAGTAAATATGCATTGTTATAATCCTTATTGAATGGTGATAGTGATAGGTAGGAAAATTGTGTTTGAAGGAAATCAGATAAGTAAATATGCATTTTTATAATCCTTATTGAATGGTGATAGTGTTTAGTAGGAAAATTGTGTTTGAAGGAATGGCCTGCCCCTAGGAAAAATGATGGAAGAGATGTGAAACTCTAAAATTATCTTTAATCATATTTACAGTACTTTTGGAAAGTTATTGTCAAGTTACAGTAAATCTCCTAATGCAAGATTGTATGATTGTTATGTAAAATATTTACATGTATAATTTTGGAAGATTCAAGAGATTGTGATTCTGTGTAGCGAATATTACAACTGCATTCTAAAATATAATTCAAGGATCATACAAACCAAAAAAGGGTACCTCAGAGAGAACAAACGCAACCCTTAGTTGTATGGCTTAGCCAGTGGGGAGATTGTTAAACTATATTCGTGGGTATGCTCACATTTTTCAAAAAATAGATTAGGGATTACCAACCCTAGATCATGCTACTGTACTAAAAGAAACAAGGAAATACAACAGTATAGTAAAAGAATGGTAGTATTTTTCATTATTCCTAGGTGCAAGCACAATGCAAGATATTCACTCTTCAAAAGGAAACATTAAGTTGATACCAAAAATTGTAATTAAACTTAACCATACCGCTAATACATAACTTAAAGAGAATGAATTTTATTCTTTAATAGAATTCACAAGTTGGTAGGAAACCAGTTTAGTCCCCTGGTCGAACCAAACTAACTAACAACCTAGAACATGTCTGGGATTCAACGCAACCCAATATTAGTTCCTGGGGTTGAGTAATAAGGAAATAACCCCATATACCCTAGGAGGGACGAACTGTAAACATGAATTTATAAAATAGGTTTGAACATAACTAAACAAAGGGAGGGCAAAACATAGTGAATGGAAGTGGTAACTGTACCAAAAATAAAGGCAGAACCTAAAAATTGAAAATATACTTGTCTGTAGCATGTTCAGAGTAGCTATAAATAGCTAATTAATGATAAAGAACTAGAATAGAAAAAAATGTCCACCAATGAAACCCTAGTCCATGAAAACCAAAAATAATTACATATATTAATAACCACAATTTTGAAATAAACATAACTTAATGGATTTCATTGTGCAGAGCCAAGTCAGTCATATTACATAAATCAACAGACCATGCAATAACCATACAAGTAACTACAAGTCACGAAAACCCTCAAAATGACTTGAGGCAATGCCAAATAGAAACAAAAATCAAATAGCAGCAAATTACGACCACATTTGTACTCACAATGTATAATATGTCTCTTCCATAAACTGAAAACCTAAGATAACTACTATAAGGACCAAAGCCAGAAACCGTAATGGATATATCGTAGAATTCTTGGAACCTGGAAAGAAGAAAACATGTGTGAGGGTTAGAAGGTCATCCCTATTACTCCTCCTCCGCCAGTTTTGATTAGAGACTGAAAGAAAAGACGAGAGTAGGATCGAAACACCAAACTATGCCGCCACCTGTCCATATGTTTTACGAAATGAAAATACCTTCAGAAACTAATAATAATAAGTAAATAACAAATGTGAAATTAAAATCGTAACTCTATAGTATACTTGTGGTAGTTTGGCATCACGATAATAAATTTTCCATAAGAGGGATCAAGCATCAATTAACTTAGAAACCCTATGACTGTATATAATGCATGCAAAGAAGAAGGAATCGAGTGGTTATGGAAAGTTACCATTCTCACACTTGGAAGGATGACTAAACAACACGTGTAGCTGAGAAACCCCATGTTGTCTCAAGCTTGACTCGCCTTAAAGAACCTAGGGAAGAATAATGAATACCATTAGCTTAAAAAATATATATAAGAAAAGGCTATAGGAAAATTGAACTTCTAGAAAAATGAAGAGGAATTGCATGGTAGTTTACATGGTGTAAGGAAATGAGAACCTTGAGCAATAAGGGTTGTAGCAGAATTGTTTTCTGGATCAAAGAGAGTGCATTTATGATGGGTAACTCATTCAAAATGGATCTAACATAGACTTCTAAGTCTATGAATTTTTCTCACTGAGGAAAAATAAAAGTCATTGGAGGATTTTGAAAATAGTCTCATTTCATAGATTGTTTCATTCTGAATCCAACACAATTTGAATAGGCTAAAATGAACTCCAAACGAAGGAGTTATTGTGAAAGAAGATTTGCCCAATGTCCTTAGAAAAGGAAGCATCTCTTATTAAATTTGGCCTAAGGGTTAGTATTTGCTTTATGCGCTAAAACCTTTGTTAAGCATTAAACCTTTATAAAGCACATTTTACATTGAAAAATATGTGGGAAATCTCAGCGACGTGGATCCGAAGAATTTATATAAAACAAGATAAAACATGTTGAGTTCGGGAAGGAAGGCGGTAAACGGTATTTCGGGCAGGCTCAAGGTGGTAAATGGTATTGGAAGGGTTGAAATCGATTCCATTCAGTGGCAGACACGTAGCACCGAGGAGGAGAGAGGAAATTACATATTTAGGCGATTAATCCCTGTGCAAGTTGTGCACCTAAAAAGACTGTCAGTTGTCAGATTAGTGATCGTGGATCAACAGTCGGGATTTGATCAGAGATCGCTATTGGCAAAGCTTAAGGGCTGCAAACCATGGAATCAATGACCATCAATATGTCAAAATAACGATATAACGATGAGCAGATAGTGTCAATCGAAGCGATCGAAGATCAGGGATCAAGATCGCAATAATACAAAGGGACTCCCACCTGTTGCGATTGCGATAAGCGATCAGAGGATGGACCCGATAGGATTAAAGGGGTGATTGACTTCTGTTTGAAATATGGCTTTGCAGATTTTCATTAGATTTCTTTTTACTTCCCATGTATTCCATTATTTGGGTTTTGTTCAGGTTTAGCCATACGCAATGTGATTTGCAATAAGCGATATAGTGATAATGCCGATAGCAGGTCAGGTGCTGATCGGAGTGATCGAAGGTCAGTAAATCAGATTGCAATGATACAAAGGAGCTAATGCACCATGCGACGTGTGATTGCAATATGCGATCAAAGCACAAACCTGATAAGGATGATAAACACAATTTCATATTATTTGAAGTCTGGGCTTAAGTCCCATGATGTGCTTTGCATGCTTTTTCCTATGTATTTTCATTATTTGGCTATTTTGACCAGAGGAAGGAAAAATGATCGGGTGGCCATGCTTGCCAGTTCTTTTCCATTTGTAAATGGATTCTTGTAATGAAACAGTCAGTATTGAATGATGGAGGTGATTGTAACTAATGTATTATAAAAAAGCACAGGGAGCTCAATTGATAGGGTGGCTAAAGTTACTGAGATTCGCTTGGAGGTCGAGCGAATCAATGATAAGATAGAGAGGTAGATTTGTGCTTAAGAGAAGTGAAGAGAAGCCCAAGAGGCTTAGAGATGCTTGAATGTTGAGTGTAGGCCAAGAGGAGGCAGTTTGCAAAGTCGAGGTGACTCAAAAGTAGAGGGTCACTTGGAGATCGAGTGAAACGAGAAGCTCAGAGAGCCAGAGCCAACAGCTAGAGCTAAGAGCCAGAGTCAGAGCAAGAGCCAAGAGCCAGAGCTAGAGCCAGAGCCAAGAGCCACAGCCACAGCCAAGAGCCAAAGCCAGAGCCAGAGCCAAATCCTAGAGCCAGAGCCAAGAGCCAAGAGCAAGAGAGAAAAATGACCAAGGATAAAAAATGGTATTCTAAGCCCAATGGTTCAGTCATGATCTATTGGAGTTGAGTGTGGAGCTTGTAAAAGGATTCAACCATAATCCCAAAGAGTCTAATCAAGTTGATTAGAGCTCAAGGAGATGTAGCCCAAGAGGTTTGGGTGAACTCCATATTATATTGCTGTTATGTGTGATTACGTATTGCTGCATTGTATTTGTTGTTATATGTTTTATATCAGTTCAAGAAAATAATTTTTAAGCACTTAACAGTTAAAATACAAACACATGCATACACCTATTTCAAGTTATTTATTCCACAAATTATCACTCATAAGCATAGCTCTTGGGAATATATAAGTTTTGGAGTGGGAGAGGTTCTTGTAAGCATGACAAGAAGCCCTTAGTGCTCTCCTTGGAGATCAGGTGGTATTGGAGCATCAGATTGATTAACCCCACCTTCAAAGAGGGTTATATCAAAGATGGTTATACTAGAGGAGGTTGTATCCTGAAGCAGGTTGTATCATGATGCAAGTGGCATCAGATCCGAGTGCTTGATTGACAAAGCAATCTATATTCTTTTGACTTGAAAGGTGTTCAAATATTTAAATTCTTCTATTTGATTGTTTGTAAATTGGCTACTGTTTGAGTTGAAAAGGTTCAAGGAAAGCTATTAAAAAGCTAAGTCCAGGAGACGATAAGAAGGAAGAAGGGTTGAAGGCATTCTTCTTATCCAAAAGGACCTCAAATCAATCCTTGAAGCACAAGAGGTTTGTTGCAAAAGGTTGCTTGAATAAGCTCTTTGTTAATCTTGTTTGAAGTTCTTTTGTTCATTCTCATATTGACAAATTCTACAAGTGAGTCCTCAAATTCTTTTTTCTTCACAAGATTCTTTGATGAAGACATGAAGCAACACTTGTTCATCATGATGGATATGGTGAAAGAAATGTATGAGGATGGATGGAAGAGCATCATACTTAGAGAGGAGTTGAATTCCATGAAGGAAGAGAAGCAGTGGCTTTCTGATAAATTGCAGGAAATGGAGAGGGAACTTCATATTGCAAATATAAACCTCAAAAGGATGCATGAGTTGGAGACACAGCTCCTTGCCAAAGAAACCTTGGTTAAGTATCGGCTTGAAGAAGAGGTAAACTATTCATGTTTGTCTTCAAATTCTTCTAAGAATGTTTATATTGGTTCTTTTGAAAAACATACTAGAGGCATAGGGTCCAAGTTAATGTCCAAAATGGGCTATGAAAGAAAAGGCTTGGGAAAACATGCACAAGGTATTGTTGAGCCAATAATGCTTGAGGAAAGGCCTAAGTATTTGGGTCTCGGCTATGGACAATATTATGGAGAAAGTTCCAATGTTTCCATGAAGACAATTGAAACAGCTCCAAGAAGGAGTTTCATTTCAGGTCTTCTACCTCAAAAGTGTAAAGATTGTATTCATGGGGAATGCAATAGCTTGAAACATCATTTTTAGGATGAAGGTGTTCATAAGCATACACTTCAAAGAGAGAGTTGTGGAAACTTTGAAAGCAATGAAGAGATTGATGGTGTTCCAAAGGGAGCTACTTCTTCATTCAATTCACCTCCTCATGAAGGCAATAAAGGTGAAAAAGAAAGGTATAAATCTGGTTCTAATCATATTCCTTTTGATTATGTTAAGCATGATAAATTTCCATATAATTATTGGAAAGGAATTGCATGTTCCTTTTCTGGTTTGGATAACCATAATGTTTCTAGATGTTGGAAGAGAATGGCCACATACAGGAAAATTTTCAAGGAAAGTAATAAAAGAGACAAAGGTCCACGGGACAAGGCAAATCATGCTATTAAGAGGATGCACATGTGTTGCAATTATTTCCATAAGCAAGGACATATTGCTACAAAATGTTGGACTATGAATCCAACAATGCTTCCACAAAACTTGAAGAAGGTGGAAAGAGAAAATGGCAAGAATGGAAAGGAAGTTTCCATAAATGATGTGTTTCAAGATGATTCACATGTCGCTGTTGATGTGCAAACAAAGGAAGGACATTTGAAATGGATTAGTAAGAAATGGTTAGAGTTCTTATCCAATTAAGGTTGCACATCTTTTGAAAATGCATCAAATCAATAGAATGCATTTATTTGTTAATGAGATGCAAGTTGCATGTTTTTACCAAGAAGGTGAACGGAACAATTTGAGTAGGAGAATCACTTTATTGTTGCAACATTATATTCATTTTAGCTTCGAAAGTACAGTGTGCTTAAGTGAAAGTTTAAGGATGAAATGCATGCATAAGCATGATATGCACGAACACATGGATGTTGATGATTTCCTTGTATTTGAACATGTATGTGTGATTAACTTGAAGGGTTGATTACTTTGTTGTAAACATGCATGTAAGGGTTTGTTGGCTTGTTATCTAGCCAATCATTTGTATGCAGATGTAAAGACATGGAGGTGTTCACAAGATGTGAAATTTGTTTCCTTTCTTGAAGCAAGAGTTTAGGCCATGCAATTGTTGTCTGTAATCGTGTTGTTGTTAATAGTTGTTGTTGACAGTATGTCAAAAATGTACAGATGAAAATTTTGTGAAGTATATGTAACTTCACATTGGTTTGAGCCACCTTTGATCAATGATCAAGGAAGATAAGTTCAAGCTACATTCTGTAACCTTCTCAGCAGGAGTTCTGCCAGAATTCAAGCAGGAAGACAGTTCTTCCCAAGAGGACAAGCACATCCAGGAAGGGAGTGTTCAAAGGCTTTGGTTTAGAGGCACTATGCAAGGTGAGTTTACGGAGGCTGAAAGAAGAGGGTGAGGTACTCTCATTTACTTTTCAGATCAGTATATCAATGTTTTGGAGTCCAAAAGATTTTTAGTGAGAAGGTGTGATCCAAAATGGATCTAACATAGACTTCTAAGTCTATGAATTTTCCTCAGAGAGGAAAAATTAAATTCATTGGAGGACTTTGAAAATAGTCTTATTTCGTAGATTGTTTCATTCTAAATCCAACGCAATTTAAACGAGCCAAAATGGACTCCAGACGAAGGAGTTATTGTAAAAGGAAGATTTGCCCAATGTCCTTAGAAAAGGAGGCATTTCTTATTAAATTTGGCCTAAGGGTTAATATTAGCCTTATGCACTAAAAACCTTTGTTAATAACTAAACCTTTATAAAGTGTGTTTTACAATAAAAAACACATGGGTAGCCTCGGCCAAGCGGATCCGAAGAATTTATACAAAATGAGCTAAAACCTTTTGAGTTTCGGAAGGAAGGTAGTAAATAGTATTTCAGGCAGGCTCCAAGTGGTAAATGGTATTGGAAGGGTTGAAACTGATTCCATTCAGCGGTAGACATGTAGTAGCGAGGAGGAGAGAGGAAACTACTTTTGCGGGTGGTTAATCCCCATGCAAGTTGTGCACCCGAAAATACTGTCATCCATCGGATTAGAGATCATGGATCAATAGTCAGGATTTGAACAAAGATCACTGATCATGAAAGCTTAAGGGTTGTGGACCATGGAAGTAGCGACCGCCGATATGCCGAAAAAATGCTATAGCAATGATCTGATAGCGTCAATCGGAGCGATCAGAGATTGGGGATCAGAATTGCAGCAATACAAAGGCACTCTCGCTTGTTGCAATTATGACAAGCGATCAGAGGACAAATCCAATATTATTAAAGGGGTGATTGAATTCCATTTAAAATCTGGCTTTGCGGATTTTCATTGGATTTCTTTGTATTTCCCGTGTATTCCATTATTTGTGTTTTTTGGGGGTTTAGCCATACGCAATGTGATTTTTGATATTCCGATAAGTGATATAGTGATAATGTCGATAGCCAATGAGGTGCCGATCGGAGTGATTGGAGGTCAGTAAATCGGATTGTGACGATACAAAAGGGCCAATGCACCATGCAATGTGTGCTTGTGATATGTGATCAAGTCATGGACCCGATAAGGATTATAAACATGATTTCATATTATTTGATGTTTGGGCTTAAGGCCGATGATGTGTTTTATGTGCGTTATCCTGTGTATTTCCATTATTTGGCTATTTTGACCAGAGGAAGGAAAAAAGATCAGGTGGCCATGCCTGTCGGTCCCTTTCCATTTGTAAACTGATTCTTGTAATGAAATAATCAGTCTTCAATGGTGGAGGCAACTGTAACTGATGTATTACAAAAAAGCACAGGGAGCTCAATTGACAAGGCGATTGAAGGTTGCTGAGATTCGCTTGAAGGTCAAGCGAACCACTGTTAACACAGAGAGGCAGAGTTATGCTTAGGAAAAGTGAAGAGAAGCCCAAGAGGCTCAAAGATGCTTGAATACTAAGTGTAAGCCCAGAGGAGGCACTCTACAGAGTCTGAGTGACTCAGAAGCAGAGGGTCTCTTAGATATCGAGCAAAACTAGAAGCTCAGAGAGCCAAAGCCAAGAGCTAGAGCCGAGAGCCAAAGCTGGAGCTAAAGCCAAGAGCTAGTGCCAGAGCAAGAGCCAAGAGCTACAGTGAGAGCAAAGAGTTGGAGCCAGAGCTAGAGCCAGAGCCAAGAGCCGAGACCTAGAGAGCCAAGCAACTAGGGATAAAAAATGGTATTCTAAGCCCAATGGTTCAGCCGTAACCTATTGGAGTTGAGTGTGGAACTTGTAAAGAATTGAGCCATAATCCCAAAGAGTCTAATCGAGTTGATTAGAGCTCAAGCAGACGTAGCCCAAGAGTTTTGGGTGAACTACATATTATATTGTTGTTATGTGTGATTCCATATTGTTGCATTGTATTTGCTGTTATATGTTTTATATCAGTTCAAGAAAATAAATTTTAAGGACTTAACAGTCAAAATACAAACACAAGCATACACCTATTTCAAGTTATTTATTCCGCAAATTATCACTCATAAGCATAGATCTTGGGAATATATAAGCTTTGGAGTGGGAGAGGTTCTTGTAAGCATGACAAGAATCCTTTAGTGCCCCATTTCAGATCAGTAACATGGGTTGGAAAAGCCAATAGTTACATTAACGTTTTTGGAATGTGAAGGATCATCGGATCAAGGCCCTATTAGATTAATGGTGGATCAAAGAATAGGTATGCCAATCGAGGGTTTGAGAAAGTAGTTTGGCGAAGAAAATGAGACTAAGTGGCACCCATTCAATTAGGCTATTCACCTAATAACCTTAATGCCCAGGGAATATTGAATATTAATAAACCATGTTATGCAATCAATCCAAAACCTTAATTAATAAAAATATTATGATTGGGACAAACATCAATTCATGTCAATAAGCATAAACATTCCAACCTTGTTCAATTCCCTTTGATTATCATAAAATTATTTGAATTAATATTTGTGTAATGGAATTAAGGGTTGATACAGTAAGTAAACATGTATGTTATGTATTGGGTGAGCCATTTTGTTATGGTAATTGAGTTTGAGAAATAATTTATTTTTTATGTGAGTAAGCTTGTTACAAGTGGTATGAGAGCCACATTTCAACATTGTGGCATGTTTGGGAAATTGTGGAATAATGTTAGGGTCCCACCCTAACCCCCTTATTTATGTCATGGGATCACGTCATAGTCAAGAGTCAATAAAGCCCATATTAATATTTGTACATGGTTAACCCGCAATTAATGACGGGACCACAGTTAGTTGCAAATGGGCGGTAGTATTAGATAGAGGGTAAATGGGCAGTAGTATTAGATAGACGGTCTTAATAAAACCCACGGTATTGGCTCGTGGTATTGCATGTATGAGTCATATATAAAGGATAGAGACTCCCTACGAGGAGTATCGTGTCTTGTTTTGTAATCGAGCTCTGCTCTATTGGAGGTTGCCCCCTCGAAGAGCCCTGTGAACATTTCTCTCTGAGTAATAAAATCATTGCTATTCTGTGTTCTGGGTATATTTTCTTCGCATATTCTGTGTTCTGGGTATTTTTTCTCGCATATTCTCTGTTCGGTATTACTTTGCAGGTTAAGAAGCATAACAGATCCAGAAACTACTAATTTTCTAGCTGTCATCTCTATTGAGGTTTCTCGTCCTTTTTTTTATTTCTATGGTCTCCCTAAATTTCCGGTGATGGAAATGCACCACCTTGGCAATAACACGGGCCTCCTCAGTACATACATGGTGCTTATTCTTCTCCGCATGTTCTACCAAGGCGGAAGAATAGGTCCTCCTATGTTTTATGTCGGCTAAGTGCTCATTAATCCTTTGATTAATAGAGCGACCAATCTCACCAACATATGGGGTCCCACAGGAACATGGAATAACATAGACACCTTTCATATATTTGTGGTCAACCGAGTCTTTTAATATTGTTTTACATTATATTTGTATCATATTTGATTTTTTTCTTTGCTTTTTCTCTTCTTGGATTTGCTAAATTATTCTTGTAAAAGAAATTAAAGCAAAGAGGAAAAGATAGGGTTATGAAATTCCTATGAATTTTTATAACATTCTAAGTATAATTCTAGAAAATGAATTTTATATCTAAATTATTCATATAAAATATGTGATATAAGGAATGTTAAAAAAATACATAACACAAAAATACTAACATGCAAAATGAATTTTCTTTGGGGTATTTTTATTTTGATAACAAATACATTCTTTCCACCATTTATTTTGTTGTGACACTTCATTATCCCTTATCATGTGTAATTTCAAGTGAGTTGATTAAGTTCATCGGATAAATAATTCAATGAATTACACTTAAACTAGGAAAATATAGACATATCAACCAAATAAATAATGAATTAAATTGACAACATAATCACAATAACGTGATTCAACTTTATTTCACGAAATGTTTTGCATATGGCATTGAATTTACGTAATTTTTTTCAATTTTTTTTTCTTGAGAATAATCTAGACCTACATCTACGCACTGAAAATTCTATCTAGAAAATTACAAAGGATTCTTACGACTATGTTTTTCATTTTTTATTATTTGGTTACAATGATGGTTAAACAAAACCTAGAGGAGAAAGTGAGGATGTAAACTTATAAATACAACAATGGATTATTGAAGGTATATTATAAAAAGAGATTAAAAAAAAATAAAAATAAAAATAATACAAAATAGTACCCATAAAAGTGAAAGTAAATCTATTAATTATGATTAATAGAACATGTTCCAATATTAGAACTAGTGGATTATGCATTTTTGTATTTATGGTAAAGTCTAGCCATAGGATAATGAAATAGAAAACAATAAGAGATTTATAACGTAGTAAATAGTAAAATATAGCCCCTAATATACCTTCTTAAGAAAAAATTTACCTAACATATATTTTCAAGTGAAGCTAGATTTAAAAAGAAGAAGATGATATGAACTTGTGAGTTTCACTTAAAAGGCTTCAAGATATTGTTTCTTGAGCTTGAATGTGAGATGAAGGGGGCAACTTTGGGTCCAACAATGGTCTCCATAAGTATTCTTACACACAAAAACAACTAAGATGGTTTCTCCTTACTATATACAATAAAAATATAGCATGTATATGCTTCTAGGAGGAGAGATTCATACATATATGTTAGATTCAATGAGAATGAAAGAAATCAAATAGAATTTATGTAAGAGAATATAAATTCATGATGTTTAAGAAAGGAAGATTGTATTAATGATGAAAGATGAAATATACAATGATTATCTTCACAATTTATTGTAGTGATTATCCATGCTCCAAGGATTTATGTATTTGTCCACTCTTTTTCTTAATGGAATTTCTTCATTCTCAATACTAGTCAAAGTGAAAAGATTGACACTAACAGTCCATTTATCATATTGTTATATCCAACCAAAATTGATCCAGTATTAACCTTCCATTTGGAAAAGGTTTTCACATGCATTTTTGGTGAGTCTGACAATATTTATTACATGGGAGGAAACTTCTTGAGCTATTTTCTCTATTTCTATTTCAAGTAAATACATGTTTTTAAGGGAAGCACACATATCCCATGGTTCTAGTCACACCATACAATGTATATTGGAGTTATATATGCACACGTGGAAATAATCTATTGATGCCACATGGAAGATCCTTAAGAACTCCCTATTGATGACATGATGAGATGATTTTCACTTTTTCAAAAAACTAACCTACAGTTATTGTTGGGGAAATTATATGTGTTATAATTCCAACATTAAATTATTAATCCAGGACTCGTAAGATTTGAGGCACAAGTGCAGGTAACGTAGGATCAGAGCATCTAAACTAGGATATGAAATCAGTTTGTTGTCTAAGTACGAAATTGTTATTTATAGTTTGAAACTAATCAATTGAGGAAAACAAATAATAAATATTAATCATTGTGCAAACTAAATCTAATTAATCATAAACCAAGCAATATAAATTACTATTGAAATTCCTATTTTTGTCAATCCATTCTGTACTCAGAAATGATTTTCCCTCAAATTATTCCTAACAATCACTGCAATCCTCTCAATGAAACAGGATTGTAAAGAGGTACAAAATAATTTTCAATAGTGAAATCAAATAATTATCACACTATAACTGAATAAACTTTCAAACTTCTATTTTATTCTTGAATTCCAAATCCTTCTATGGTATCTTAAGAATATATTCACCCTTCACATTAATTTGAAACTAATATTTAAACTAATTCTCGTATGCTAACATGCCAAGAAAACTCATTTTGAGAAAGGATTCACACTGTTCTGATAAGGGATTCAAACTAACGAAATAGGGTATTATCTTATTGTTACTATACTTAAAACTAAATAACATCACACCTCAAACCTTCAATAATTCGAAACATCTAACAAGGATATAAATATTCTAAAGTAAATTATGAAGAACAAACCTTGCGATATCAAAGCATTTTAAGTCAAATCTCTGGGAAGAAACCCTACTATACACAGGAATTTGCATTGTCTAATTCAGAGGCTGAATAATAAGAATTAAGGTTACACATAAAGATTTTCAAATGAAATTCAATCACTCTTTCCTCAAAGATTCACATTGTTGATCAAGTAGAACTCACACTACTAATGAATGAAATTCCCACTCTCAAACAACATAGGTAACTTTGTTCTGATCCTAAAATGCTACTGCTTCGAAAGATGAAACCACTACTGTTGGATTCAAACTTTAACTTAGGGTTCAACTTCTGATATACTGTCCTATGACTCTAAAACTACAAATGCTAAAAAGACAATTCATGCATACAGAAGCAACTTTCAAATCGTGAATGTAATCTTAGAGGAATTATGAAACTAATCAATATGTATGCTATTTGTAAATGTAAACACACCCTTTTTCATTCACACACAGTCACTAAATGTATCTATGGATTTACACTTCACACACTCAATCAAATCCATTGTTGTCTAATGAAAGCACACTGAGAAACTCTTACTACAGTTCACAAATTGATGATATGCATGCACGAAATCGTTTGAATAAGGTTCTATGTATAGATGTTTCACTGATACTTAAAACAACACAACGTTTTTATAAGAGACAGAGCACTTCTCTGTGGAAGAATTTTGGCACACAATCCAATGAATAGAATGTAGTTTCAAAACCAAATCAACACAATATTTGAAAGGATTATAAACACACTGAGATCAATTCAAAATATATCAATTCACACTAAAATTCTAATTAATCCATGCGTTGCTGGAACAAAAGTGAACACAGTAATATAGATGATATACTTATGAATTACAAAGAGCTCAATCCCATGTTGTGGTGAGCCCTTGCCACACCTAGGTGAGCCTAGAAAACTTGCAATAAAAGAGAAATCTAACACATTCGAATTAAAAACTCACTGTGATTGTATTCACAATAATCTGAATTAACACATGCCCATGTTAAATCAATAGAACAGAGGTCTTTGATTAAAATAAAAAGGATCTAAAACAACTCAAATCTTTGTGTTCAACAACTGATAATTCCTCCATAATCTCAGCTCATTGGGTCTTTAAGAAGACAGTTGATGGAACAGAGCTAAAGTAATCGAGATCTTAACATAGCAAATTTGTTAACAAATTGTAGAAATTCTCACTGTAGATAAATAGATTATGCAATATACTAAAGCAAAATACAAGATATACTTCTAAAACAAACTTGTGGAAGCTTAATTGAATATGAGCAAGATCAATTAGAACACATATAACAGATGAAGAGAAATCAATCACACATGAACACAGAAGAATAATCTAGGGAAAGCATCAGCTAAGAACCCCGAACTCTGTATTATCATACAAGTGTAAATATGTTCAGATTACAAAAAGAATCATCTCACAAGCTATCCTTCTCTCTCTACAATCTAACAATACAACTCAGAGAATGAATAGACATAAGATATGCCTTCCCTCAGGCCTCCAAGCCTCCTATTTCCTTGCGTAGTTTTTCTTGGGTTCCAATGATGCCACCTGTGTGATTGCCCTCATCACACACTCACTAAACTAAAGAAGTAACTGTGGAATCTCCAAGGAATGAATTCCTTCTGCATGCATGAGATATCCTCCATGGAATATTCATGCAACTGATAGTACACTGCCCATCATCAGATCTCAACTGGGTCTTTGTCTGAACTAGCATGCATGAGTTATTTATGAGAGAATATTTAGTAATCTGAAGTGTAGCAGTCACATGCATGCATGCATTAACTAACTGAACTCACAATTAGTTCAACAAACTATTTGAACTGATCTAACTGGACTTAACTCAGTTAACTGAGCTAACTAATTACAACTCAACGTTATCTCTTTAACTAAGGGATAAATTCCTCAATCAATGGGATAACTGTTGCATGTCCTCACATCGACTTCATGTTTGATTTTCTCCAACTAATTAACTCAAGATGAATTAATTAATTATTTTGCAAACAACTGCTAAGATCAAATTCGAATTTTACTTCTCTATTTTAGTTCAGGGACTAACTAAAATAGGAAGGTATCCCAGAATGCTATTTATGGCAGTGTTATTTTTAGCACTTCTATATTTAGCATTTCTTGTTGTTATTTTCAACACTCCATCTCAACAAGAAAGGGATTATCAGTAACCCCAATCCTGTCTTTGTGGAACTCGAACTTGCATTTTGGCAATGCCTTAGTCAAAATATCTGCATCCTGTTCCTCGGTCGAAACATATAACAAAAACATGATCCTCTTGACCACACAATCTCGAAGATGGTGATACTTGATGCCAATGTTCTTGGACTTGTCATGAAAAGCTGGATTCTCAAAGAGTTTGATTCAACTTTGATTATCGTAGTAGATCACATTTGGATCCATCATCTGACCAAACAATCCCACTAAAAATATTCCACATCCAAATGGCCTCACATGCAGCTTGACTAGCAACCATGTTGTAGATTAGTATATCCTCAAAAAATACTAACACAAATTTTCTAAGGAAGGGTTTCAAAATGGAATTCATCAAACCTTGAAATATAGAAGGTGCATTGGTAAGGCCAAAAGGCATGACCGAAAATTCATAATGACCCTCATGAGTTCTAAATGTTGTTTTCGGAATGTCTTCAGTCTTCATTCTGATTTGATGATATCTTGAATGAAGATCCAACTTGGTGAAGTAAATTGATCCATCAATTCATCTAGTAATTCATCAATGACAGGAATGGGAAACTTATCTTTAATAGTGAGCTTGTTGAGCTTCCTATAATCTGGACACATGCACCATGATCCATCATTCTTATGCACCAATACTACTCTAGTAGAGAAATAATTTTGGCTAGGTTGAATTATATGAGCCTCTAGCATTTCTGCAACTATACATTCAATTTCACTCTTTTGGGCATAAGGATATCTGTATGGCGTGATGTTTCGGAGGAACACTTCTTGGAATCAGATGAATAGCATGATCATGATCACGAATAGGTGGGAGACCTTTGGGAGTCTCAAATACCTTGGAATGATTGTCTGAGACTTTTTGAAGATCTGGAGAAATAGATGATTTCGATGTGGAAACATCTAGCGAACATAATTGTGCAATTACACCTCTTTGTTCCTTTTTTAGAAGCTTTGTCATACTGTTAGATTTTATTATCTTTCCTGGTTTCCCTGTAATACCCTTTAATTCAACTTCCTTTCCTTCGCAAAAAAATTCATGAAAATTTCTTGAAAATTAAAAGCTATTGTACCCTAGTATTATAGCCATTGGACTCCTAGTATAACATCAACACCTCCCATTGGAATGGAAAGCATTGGGCTAGTCAATAAATATTCTCCCATGGATAGCTTGATATTATGGCACTTTCCAAAGCAATTTATTGTTCCTCCATTTGCAACCATCACTTGAAACTCTAGTGTGGGATATAGGAAGCAATTCAATTCTTTTGCTATCTTACAATGAATAAAATTGTGGGTACTTCCTAAATGAATCAACACTATTACCTTTTTCTTCTTGATTTGTCCTTCTATCTTGATGGTTTGAGGAGTGGTAATTCCAGCCAATGCATTACAAGATACGGTCGGATTCATTTCTTCTTTATCTAGGCTTTGTTCCTGGAGTATATCCTCTTCCTTTGACCTTTCTTGCTCCTTTTCTTCTTCCTCTTCACAATCTACGTAGAATAATTTCTTTACAGCGCACTTATAACCTTTAGTGTATTTGCTATCCCAACTGTAACAAAGCCCTTTTGCTCTTTTTTCTTCCAATTGTTGTGGTGTCAACCTTATAGGTTGTGGGAGACTAGGGGCAACAACACTTCCATCTTTATAGTTGTGAGTGGTATGCTTCCTGGTTGCCATAATTTTGCTTTCCATTTTTCTTGCTAACCTGAATGCCTTCTCTAATGAATCAGGTTCCCAAAGGCGAACATCCTGTTGGATATTATCCTTTAAAGACCCTATGAACACATCAATCCTATGCTCCTCTGGAATATCTTTTACCCTTATGTTCAATTTTTGGAACTCCTCAATGTGCTCCATTATTGAACCCTTTTGTTTGAGACTTATCAATTGGCTAAAAAAAGTGTTGCTTTTTGTATCCTCATAATGTGCCATCAATTCTTCCGTAAAAATTGCCCAAGTGATAAATTGTTTACGAGAGCAAAGCCATTGATACCATACAAACTGATTTGGTTCCAAATATAAAGTTGCAATACATACCTTTTGTGTGTTTTGCACATTATTGAGATCGAAGAACTGCTCCATCTGTAATATCCATGTGGCAGGATCCTTGCCATCAAACTTCCTCATATCGATTTTTGGAATATGGTGAGTCTTCGATCCAACATTAGAGTCTATGGAATCGTGACTAACATTTCTTTTGTTCTCATCATGAGTTTCCTTTAGTACCCTTTCACCATTATTGACCATTTCTTGTAGCAACTTATTCATATTTATCTTAAATTCTTCCATCTTATCATCCATGCCATCAATTTTAGATTCTACGCCTTTCTTTAAACCATCCATCTTAGCTTCTACATCTTTCCTTAAACCATCCATCTTAGATTATGTTGCTTTTTGTGCAAGTGACACTTGTTCTTGTAATTTTGATATATCATATAGCATTTCTTCTTCTTCTTCATGAGTCATGCTAGAGCTTCCAGACTCCTTACTAGGCGTTTGCATTTTCTTTCCTCGGGGCATCAGTTATCGATAATAATGCTCTATTATGCCCTTTGAATTCCTTCAAAATATATTTTCAAACCAAGCTTAAACAAAAATTTAAGAAAATCTACACACCTTTTTTCACTTTGTAGGAGCTTGATATTGCCTCTGATGTATCTCTGTACTTTCTAATCATCTAGTTCTAAATTTGTGATCTATAGTAGCCCTTTTTTTCCTCTTTCCAATGCCACAATTCTGTCCCAAATTGGTTTCTCCAAGGAAGAGTTATGTGAAATCTCCCACTGTGACTTGATTATAGACTAGTTCAGTAGCGCGAACTTGTACGACGTGCCACGAGTCACTGTTTCAACCTTTGGATCTGAAAAATGCATACAAGAAACTACAGTCCATCCTCTTTCTGTACATTCTTACGAAATTTCAATCCGATCCCTAGAGAGAAAGTTATGACGATTTTCCCCGGTCACCTATTTGGAATGTAATTCAGGAGTCTGCAAAAAGACCAACTTCCTCAGATCATATCTCCGCAAATATCGCGTGAAATGCTCTAAAATTCGGACCCAAGGTTCAGTGCGATTTCTTCACAAATGGGTTTTTTTGTGACTTCTAAAATGCCACAGAAAAAAGTTATAGCGAAAATGCCACGATGACGTGTTTGGAGCAGCGAAACACTAGAATCCAAAGCTCTGATACCAAATGTTATGAAACCAGCTCAAGAAAGATAGAAAAGATAGATCAACACCTTAGAATTCAGCCTCTTCGAGGGGGCAACCTCCTTTACATTAACATAAATGAACAATTCTTGGATGATTCAAATGACAAAACTCCTTTCTATATATAGGAGTCTAAGGAGTCACAATATAACCCATCAACCTAACAATAATAATATAAAGCCACAAAAATAACACTAGAGGGATTCTATGGGGCACAGTAATAACAATATGGTGACAATAGGGGCACAACAATATTAATAAGGGGTACAACTACCATATTAATGGGGTAATCACTAGTATTATAGGGACCCAACACTTTCCTCTTATTCTTTATGTTTCTTCCTTAGCAACTCATCCTACTTTCTCTTCTCCTATTATTTTTCTTCTCTCATTTCTTGTCCATCTTTCATAGTTATTGTGTTTAAAGGATCAACCTTCCATTTCCTCCTACGTTCGCCTGTTGAATCATAATTTATCCTCTTCCTAGGAGATACACTCCTTACTTGAGGATTTATTTGTTCTTCCTCCTATACCTGCATGCCTTGAGTTGGTCGATCTTGGGGTGAACTAGTCTCCATCCTTGGATGTGTCTTTCTAACCACATTATATCAATTCTTCACCTTCTCATATTTTGTTATGGGCATTGATGAATATCCCAAATTGAAGCCAATCCTTTCACAATGTTTCCTACAAACTCTCTTGGGATCATATCCATGAAAGTCTTTAGTTGTGAAGTGAAACTAGTCCATCTCTTGTATTTCCAAAGTTGTCACCTTGTGGCTCTTCAACTCATAAAGTCTGGTCCTCAAAGGGAAGTTGGGCCAAGGGACTTTCTTCCTCCTGTGAAGTATCCCTGACAATCCCTTTTCCAACTAATATGCTACTTCTTGCATGACCACCTTATTGGTCACTTATCGCGACATGAGATGAGGGAATATATGGCATCCAAAACAACGAATGTATGTGCCCTCAGGCACTGCAAACCAATTCGTGATATCATGTAGTGACTCTTTCACCTGATCAGTCATGTAAGGAGGATCAATGTCAAATATCATGTGGAATTTAACTGCAAAGAAGTGTTCGACCAATCTGTCATATGCACCTCTGAAGCTTTATTCTGATAACACTTTTCATTCGAAGTAAACTGGGAACTTTTTTCTCAGGGGTTCAATTCTAGTACATTCCTGGGAAAGCATATTATGCACAGATTCCATCTAAAATAAATGCAGACATATAGAATTTCGGTGCTTGATTCACCCTCAAAGATGCGTTTTTCCTGCCCCACGTAATGTTGCAACTCAAATGACAATATATATCCCCAATTGAAAACTTTACCCCGGGTAACCACCATATTGATCATATATATCCAATTTTCCTCAAACCTCTCAGTGTTATTCCACTTATTCAACTAAAAGCACATGGAAATAGGATATTGATATACGTCTCTGAAAATCCTTGTCAAATAAACTACAAATGGGAGGTGACAAAACTTAGCAGGCTCTCGACATCAAAATTTGATGATGGAACTTGTGTCGAGATTGGCCCATCTAATGTAGAAGTCATTATTTGCATATTTCATGGGCCTAAGCATATCATCATAATTTTTTATGTCTTCTCCATAATAGGTGGTGATTTGACCGCCACTCTCACTGTGAAGCACAAGATGAGAGTAATCCATATGTGTAATGATCCACTCAATCACTTCCACACAAGGGATGACTAGGAATCTGCATGCGATCCTATGCATCTTGGACTGGCTAATATTGATATATACTTCCAAGTCCTCCAAGTTCTCAGGAATTTTTTTTTGCATGAATGTGTTTTTTATGATGCTCCAAGTGACCTTAGTAGACTTATCAATGAAGCATTATGTGTCTGCATATATGGGAATGGTTGGCTTGGTAACTTCAACTCCTTCCTCAGTTCTTCCTTCTAATACTTCTTTGGATGCCACTTTACAAGGAGGCATGGCTCTAATAGATGATGAAAGAGTGATGATACTTGCAGCATGAACACTTATTTGTGGAGGCACACTCATGATGACAATATTATCTCTATGAAATCTCCTAACTATTGCAACAATATCTTAGCTAATGATATTCAATGAGCCATTAAATGTACTGAGAATGTATATCTATCAACAAAAACACATAATCACTTGCTTGCGTAAAAAAATAGGCATGTAAACAAGGAGCGCACACTTTCAAAGCACGAAGGGGGTTTAAGGGTCATTCATGGATTTGAAGTGTGCTAATGCACTCAAACAAGGGAAGGAAAAACTCAAGGGTCCATTGGCACACTCCGAAGAGATTAAGGGGTGTGTCTTCGGGCCTTCAAGCCTTTGAGGTGTGCTCATGCACTCAAATAGATAGATAGGGTGCAATAGCGCACTCTGAAGGGACAAAGGAACATGTCTTCAGGCCTTCATGCCTTCAAGTTGCACTCATGTGCTCAAGGGAAAGGAGGGCACACTGGCACATGTTGAAGGGATGAAGGACAAACATTCAATCCTTCAGGTTGCACTCACGTGCTCAAGGAGGGTGCAATTCTTCATGGAAAAGGAGTGTGTTCAAGAGGGAAAATGGACTATTATGGGAATAGTTTTTAGAGTTGATCGAGCTTTGGGTTCAAGAAGTGTGCTCTTCCTTAGAATGGCTCAAAGATAAGTCTAACATCAAGATTCCATGATATAATGAGAAGAAGAAATATCTACAATATTTTATGGATGTTGTCACAATTACGATGAGAATATGAAATGTCAAGGAACACACGGAGTTTCATGTTGAGACAGCATGTTAGCACTTGTAGAAGTAAGATTTAATAGAAATACTAGTAAATAAACTGGAAAACAAAGAAACACCAACAAGAAAAGCAAGATCAGCAATGAAATCATGAAAGGAAATGAATAGATTCAACATGCAAAACTTACTTGTAATGCAAATCAACGAAGAGTTTCTTGATCCATAGTTGTATGTCCAACCTAGATGAGAATGAATGATTAGTTGGGTTAATTTAAAAGAAATTACATGAAAAATTGTTTCATGCATGATCACCACTTATCGACAAGTGAATGAGTTAGTTGAAGGAACTTAAGTGGGCTACAATTTTCTGGGAGTGCGCCCACAAACAACAAGAAGTGCATGCATGCATTCAAGAAGGGTGCATGCATGCATTCAAGAAGGGTGCATGCCTTCATGCTGAAGAAGTGCATTGAATGAGTCTGCACTGGTGCATGTCAAAGGGATGAAGAGAAAACTTTCAAGCCTTCGAGGTGCACTCATGCACTCTAGGAGGGCGCACTTTCTCAGCATAAAGGAGTGCACTCAGGGAGGGCATACTTCTTCAGCCCAAAGGAATTCGCTCAACACAAGATCATGTCTTCATGATCTTGAAGTGCGCTTTTTCTTTTAAAGGGTGATTTTCTTTCTTTTGTTTGGTTTTGTACGCTTTTGAGTGCTTTTCGAGTGTGTGCATGGCAAGAAGACTAAATTCCAATTCAAGAAACGTCATCAATCCACCTAACCATGGGCTAGATAACACAAGTGATTCTAAGGGTTAGGTGACGACACCTAGGCAACATTAACTTAGGAGGATGTAGGCTCCAAAATTTACTTAGGTAAAAAATTTGGAGGGTCATTGTTGTAGCGACAACACCTACATAATTATGTTTCCCACTTATACAAAAATTATATCATTTCAATAAATATTCTATCCAACACAAAACTTCACTTTAGTCATATATTTGACATGTTGATGTCGTGTTAATTTGGAGTTGAAAAAAAAAAGGTATGACCCTGGGTATATACATCGAACCAAAATTTCGATAAGAAAAGTATCCAACATCCTTATCCCACAGGTCATCCTAATTTTCAAACATTTCCCATGATCATATAATCAAATTTAATCACCATTCTTGTGCATTTTCAGCCAATAAGTTTGACCTGAAAGGCCTCATGGAAAAAAAATTGACTTTCTCTCCTCTATGTTGTAGTATTTGTAAATTCATAAAGGCCTTCCTCCTTTGGTCGAGGTTTCTCTATCATCTTACCTATATTGTATCTACAGATTCCATTGTCATTTCTTCTTCGACTCATTTTTCTCTCTACAATTTAGTAATTTTACGTCATTTACGTCCTATGTCCACGGCCTCCTTTGGATCCTTTAATACACAACAATCACAATAAGTTTTAGTACACCAATAAAATCCAATTATTAGCAATGAAAACAATGTGTAGGGACAGAATTATTTATAGATTATATTTTGAATAGAGTATAATTT
Source organism: Pinus taeda (assembly GCA_000404065.3). Lineage (NCBI taxonomy): Eukaryota > Viridiplantae > Streptophyta > Pinopsida > Pinales > Pinaceae > Pinus > Pinus taeda. The sequence continues at coordinate 18,506 of APFE031032103.1, read as the reverse complement.
GTCGTTACAACATATATATCAATTTTGTTTCATTCCTCATTTATAATGTACTTTATGCAATCATTTTAAAGTTAATTAAATTATTGTATAGTGAATGTAGTGGATTATTGTAATTATGGTTATTCCACTGAATGTATTCTATTAATATTTGATTTTATTTGAGAATAATGTTATATTCTTGTAACATTTCTATATCTACTTTTTTATGGAAAACAAAATAATGGCACTAGACTAGGCACCATTTGTGCTCACTTTTGCTGCTCAACTCGATCACATTGTGAGACCTAAGTCGGCGCTAAAGTCGATGATCAACGTGTAGAAATTTAAAAATTCCCATAGGCCAAAAATTTTAAATTAAATACCCACCATCTATTGAACTAAAAAAAATCAAACTCTTTATTTCTCCTCTAAGAATTATTTTCACTGTTGATAGGCTCAGACCTCGAAAGAAAAGAATAGGCTCAATTGCCCTCGCCTGGGTCTTGATCTGAGACATCTGGCTCTTCCTCTCGATCACTCGCATGAGCATAAGAATATAGGTATGGATCACTCTCAAAAATGTAGATTGGCCATTATTAATGAATATATACACACAACCCGCATAAAACATTTAGGCCAAAACACAATATTCCCTTTGCATCCCCACGCGACCATCACATACATACAACCTACAATTAAAACACAAAGACACACACACACATATATGTGTGTGTGTGTGTGAGTGAGTGAGTGAGTGTGTGTTTTAATTGTAGGTTATGTGTATGCAATGGTTCAGTGGGGATGCCAAGGGAATCACATGTTTTGGCCTAATTAATTTATGTGGGTTGATAAGATTATATCAAATTTCTTAAACTAATTTTATATTTCATTTATGCGTAGTTAAATTCAATCAGTATATGTTTCAGAACAAGGCCTCCAAGGCTAGGCTTGCAAAACAAAGTGACATGCATCACAGTGGCCAAAAAGGTCTATAGGACTTGATTTGTACTTTTGTGAGTATATTTAATATGTGAAATGATATTTTTTTATTTCCTAGAAAAATGTAAATGATTGCATATTGATTAGTTTAACTAGTCCATGTGCCATGTTTTGATTGGAGGACAAATATGGTTTTCAACCAACACACTTCGAAAAGGACATGCTACAAAATAAAAAGTGGACTATATTTGTTATCTGGATGGAGAACGAGGTACCAATAGTTGAATTTAAATAAGTTAGTTGGATATTATTTTGTTTATATGTCAATTTGCATTTCTTGCAACATAGAGTAGAGGTAACATACCCTTGTTTTCCATATTTAGCCATGAAAAATGTTGTACATTCTAATTGTAAAATTGGTTGGAAGATGGTTGGATCATGATAGGATAAATTGCATCCTCCTAGGGTAATATATCGGTGGAATGTTTCCCACCATATAGATGGAATATTTCCTACCATTCCTTGCATTAAATAACTAGGGTCCTTGAATTATTTACCCTTCCAACTCTTCATTCTTCTTCATTTGGGATTCCATTTGGGTACTAATGTAGACCATGGCCTTATGCAGGCCTTCCAATTGACTAGATAGGTGTCTCATCTCCTTCCTTATATCATGCATGTTGTCATTATAACGCCCTCCAGGAGGTGGATAACTAGCCATGGCATGATTGTATCTAGGAATTTCTACAATCCAAGACTTTGGGTATTGCTAGAATTAAGACTACCACCACATAGGAAAAAGAAAACAACAAGATGATTGGAGGGACAAATCATTTTTGAGTATTTGAAAAGAAAAATCAACTAAATACTCACTTTAAAATCAAAATAGAAACAAAAAAACAAAAATTACAAACCTATCCATATTTTCATAAGGGAAAATAGGTTCATTACCATTCATAGGTGAACTATAGTTTTCCCTCTCCTCGCATAGATGTTTAATTTTATGAACCATATTTGACAACCATATAATTTATTACATAAGTGGATGGGCACACCCTTTCATATCTAAGTCCCTTTCTTTGGATCGAGTGACAATGGTGCCCTAGCATATTTCAATTGATTAGCATGTAATGGGTCAACATAACCAATAAACACTAAGGATCACAATATTACTTGATGTTGCATATCTCCATTTTTCTAAATAGCATCCATTTTGAGCATAGTTTCTTCATTGGCTAGTGAGTAACCCTAGTTATTGTGCTCTCTAAGAACCTAGTAGAACAAGAGCTTTTCGAGTTTGGAGATTTAATTTTAAGCTATAATAGATGCTAATTTGCTATTGAGAACAATTAATTTTGAGTTCATCAAATTGATGATAAGACTTGAGTCTCGAATAATGATCAATTTCTTAATTATAATTTCAATTATATAAAACCTTGATAAAGAATATACACCTCAATTTGGTTATTTGTGGAATTCCCTGAATCATATTGTCAAATATCCCTCAAGATCAAGATTGAGCCCCATTCTTATCAGCCTTAATTTAAATGGTTAAATGTAAGTATTTCTTTCTTTTCTCTATTATGAAATTTGATATTTTACTTTTACATGAGTATATTGTTTTTATCACTTATCCCTTGATAAATATAAATATAAATCTAATGGAATTCCCCAGTCTCCCTTTCACATATTTTTCAAAAATATCTCCCAACCAAAAGAAATTGATCCTATAAAACACTTACCTCAAAAATTATGTGTTGGGCATCAGTAATTCTCCATCTTAAAGATAACCTAACGAGGACCAACCTCTTCCCAAGTTTGGGTGAAGGTAAATCTAACCATGGTACAACCATGTAGTTGCCAAATATTGGTAAACAAAACGCTAAATAAATCTAAAAAGATGTGAGAAAAAAATCGAATGTATAAGGAGACAAGCGTGCGCATCCGGAAGAAGGAAAAGAATAATATTTAAGTTGTTAAATGTAACATGTTTCCATTTTTAGGGTTTGCAGAGACATAAGTGATTTGGAATAGTTGAAAGCCTTGTCATTTATTTTTTAGTGAATATTGTTTGGGTTATTTTTTTAACAAATATGCTTGGTCGATCCAGCGCTGCAAAGATTAGACTATTTATGGTTTTAGGATAATGAAATTCTCTAGGACGCATTTTAAAGCCATGCGACGAAAAACGAAAAAAAAAAAAAAAAAAAAAAAAAAAAAAAAAAAAAAAAAAAAAAAAATCGCTACAGCTAGTCAAATTTGTTAGGAAAAATGCATTATGATTATCTATTTGATGAAATAAAGTCAAGAAATGGAATTGTTTTGTGAAAAATAAATAAATTGCACTGATCATTTTAGTATGTTAAGCATATTTATGTGAATGTTCTTCTTAACACTCAATGATGTTTTGTATTTAGTTTGTTAGGGTTTCACTATTGAAATGTTGAGTTGTTGTTGGATCTCTAAAGTTTAATGTATCAAAATGTTTAGTTTTATATGTTTGATATTGCTAATGCTAATATGAAGTTCGTCATCCCAGTAGTTATTGTTGGTGTACAGTGGATCATGTGAATGTAGTCATATATACACCCAATTCATGGGCATTAAATGGAACATGTCTATCATATGTTGTTTTCTATATTTTAGTATTGTTTCCTGGATTGTTTGTTCTAGAAGCATTGCATGTCCATTAAATTTCTGGTAATGTAGAGAATAGGCATACTTAACTTCTTTGTGGAATCCCCTCTAGTTTAACCTTTTTCATTGCCTTGTGTTCAATCATATTCATGACCATATTTGTCCTTTGTTTTCCCAACTTAATGCTCAATTTCTTTCCCTTTTATAACTTTACTATAAAAAAATTATCTTATATCATACTATCCTTGATGTAGGTTTTGGCTACAGTCTTACATGTGGACATTGTTTTGTCCACTCCATCTTTGTATTGATATTAAATTATGTTTTTATTGGTTGTGAACTCTACTATTTTGGAATTCAAAAGTTAGACCTTCTATGTTTCAGTGTTCAAAAGAATACGGTTGTACTTAGTTCATTTACCAAAAACTCTTTAGAAGTATACTCCATTCATTACTTCCATTAGAGACATGATGTACTCTTATCAATCCCACCTTGAGTTCTTCTTTTACATAAATGATTATATAATTTGGTCTGAAATAGAACATGTTGCCTCTTTATATATGTGTGCATTCTTTTGCTTGATTGATATTTTACTACTCATCCTAATGTAACTTTCCACAACCTTCCTACTCCTCTAGTTGCAATTAAGGTGACATAGCATTTTGATTTTATTTCTTTTGTTCGCCTTCTTCCAAACATGCATGCTCTAGCTACTAAATCTCTAGGGAGACTTTGGATGGCGGTAACATTATTTTCTCATGATTCTTTCAAGCTATCATTTTTAAACCAAAAACTACCACAAACAGAACTTTCATCAAAGCTTACAATTCAGCTTGTTATGATTAGTCTCGTCATGAGGTTGTTTATATTGCCAAAATTTATCCAAAGTCTTTAGTTTTTTAGTGGGAGATAAATAAAACCTAGGGCATAAAAAATAAAATGTTTCAGATCTAGGTAATCTACGTAAACATTTCAGACCATGAATTTCAAGGATAATCTGCAAACATTTATTAAAAAAATATGGAATAAACCCTGTGCAAACATTTGGGACATTAATAAAATTGTCTTATCTTATCTTATGTAAAATTATGTCAAATACAAATTGTATCTTGTTGAATATATCTACAAAAAGGAATAGAAACAAATCCAATCCAAACATTCAAAATGATTCATTCAACATGCCAATGTTGCCTCTAAAAACACCATTTCATGTCTAGCAACCATAGGAAGAAAATACCTATCTACTCTGACCTCATCTCTAATGGACAAACACACTCCCTCATGACCTACAACATCACTATTTCATATTGTAACCTCACTATTTTTTTCCAGTGGAAACACTGCTAAAGCTAGAAAATATTGGCATAAAGTTTTGAAATGAAACCAACTCAACCTCTACAAAAATAACACTAACATTTGAAGAAATTGAACACTATTAAAAAGTAGAAACTGAGGTGGCACCACTACCAATTAAAACGAAAAATATTTTCCTAAGTTTTAACCCTTTTATTTATTAAATTTAGATTATTCTTGTGAAAGATTCTTCACATCATAATGGCTCACAAACAATGTATCCTAGAGAACATCTTAAAAAATGTATCAAGAAAAATTCATGTACATCTTGGCTAATCTACTCATCCATGAGTTGCATGAGCAACATCAAAGCACAAAAAACATCAACAAACACTAATGCATAACATGGTGTCAATGTTCCAACAAATATGAGTAAAAAGCAACAAGGGATTCCCATTGCAACCATGCTTTGTTCCACTAGTGTTGAGTTGAGAATGTCAACACTCTAAAAATTACCTTGTATGTACATGTATGATATATTTAGTCACATTTTAGAGATGTAAATTTGCGTGCACTATTTCAACCACACTTGAAAAGGAAAAATGCATTAGTTTGGTATTTCCATTTTAATTGAGCTTGGTTTTCTACTCGCTTACTATGACCTTTGATCCATCCTTACTTCTTGATCCAGCGGTTAAAAAATATTATGGATATAGTCATAATAGTTAGTGCTTGATCCTATGGATGACAAGGTATTGGGCTTTGATCCACTTATATGTGTGTAGGGAGTGCAATGTAAGCCTCACATGCTTGACCAGCACCTCTAAGTGTCAGCCTTATGGAAACCTCAAGGGTTGAAAACCCCACTGGGAATTGAATCTTGGTCATTGGTGACAAACCCCTCATTCATCACCAATGGATCCAACTCTTTTGGATAGAAATCCATTATTATCAATAGAAAATGATTTCTAATATTCGTCTATCAGTCTATATTTCCTTTTATTTATGCCTAGAATTCCCCATTTATGTTAAGTTGCATAGTAAACTGAATCTTAATTATCTTTTACCTTTCAAAAAAAAAACCAAAATAGAACATTATATTTATTAAAAATCAATTGCACCAAGCTTAGCACAAAATATATCTAAGTGGGTTCATGAGACTTCCTCAAAATAGAATGTAATTCTAGACAGACATCATAGGACATAAAGGACACATCTAAACAAGAGTTCCAAGTATTTTTGCATGTAACTTTCTTGACATATTGACCCATAATACCAAATACTCAAAAGAACATTCAAACTAATGACAATGAGGGACATTGTTGCCTTCTTCCTACCCTTCGTCTTGTTGAGGAGAGTTTGGTGCTTCAATCTCCATAAGAGAACACATCTGGTGAGTATATACATCTTCCTTTAATCTAGTTTGGGCCAAATTTTGTGTTCCTTGGTTATTGGATGTAATGGAGAGAAATTCCACTTGTTGTGAGAGAACAACACTATAAATTATTTTAGATTTTGACTCTAAAGAATCAATTCTTTGCTTCTAGAGCAAGAGAAGGTTCATAATGTTGGCATTATGGGTAATGCTAGCCTACTCAAGTTTAGTAAGTTTGCATGAAATTACCATTAATGTGTTGTTGTTGACTTGGCTAATATATTCTTACTGTTGAAGAGCTTTTCATGTTTCCCATGCAATGTTATTGCCCATAGTTAACCATTTATCACCATAAACAGAAGAAAATACCAGAAAAAAGATTGAACCTAAGGGTGCTACAGGTCTTGAAATTAGACCAGTAAACCCCAAATCAGGTGAGAAAGTATGGTCCAAAAGCCACAGATGAAAAGAGTGATAAATCAAGCTTACCATGAAAAGAGATGCCAAAGGAAAAGGTCTTGAGAACAACGAATTTTATGAACAAAGCTCGGTGACAGGATTTGGAGGATGATAGAGCCAACATCAAGAACATAGCACATCTCAACACCATAAACGTCAAGAGAACTTGCAGCGAAAACAATCTCCCACTAGAACCAAACCCAATTGTCTTAGGAACAAGACATAGAGAAAACCATTGAATACTGCCACATCATGAGACCAAAAGAACTACCTAGGGAGCACTAAATCACCACCAAAATCCCAACCCAACAGAATCCAATCCAAAAAACCAGAAATTTGCCTCAACAAAGAGCTAAATTAGTTTATGCATTTTCCCACTTTTCAAACCTTGAATAATATTTGTGCATTGAATAGTCACAATTGAACCTTGGCATTACATATAGAGATAAGGAATGGACCAGCCCACACCATCCTTCCCAAGATACGACGAAATGTTGACCATTGAAATTTGCATGATGGATATGGCATCTATTTAAAACTCACTTACAGAAAAAACAAAGGGATAATAGAAAAAAAATAACTTTTTAATATTGGTCTATTAGTTGATATCTATATTTATTCAGGCACAAAATTCCTCATTTATGCTAACTTGCATGGTTAAGTAAATATTAATTATTTTTTCCTTGGTTTAATAATTGAATAATGATACCATAGATTCAGGATTTTCATCATATTTTCTTCCACTTAGTAGTTATTTAATTGATAATTTATTATCATGAATTTGTTGCTTTCAATATGTTTTTTTGCCTTTGAAACTTTTTATTTAATGACCTTTTGGATAGTAATTTTATTTTGTCATGCCACTTTTTAAATGATTTTCAAATGTTTTGATGTATCCCAAACCTATTCGAAGGAATGAAATATTGAGCGTAAAGTAGTTACAAATCTAGAAATTATCTTTCTTTTTGGTACTATATTGCTCTCATTATTTTTTTTGCATGCCCTTTCTGTGATAGAGATTTCTATTTGCACTCATTTCATATGTTGTTCTTATATCTTAGGTCTTAGCCTATACTTTTCCTCTATTGTTAGAGATATAGGAGTTTCATTTATACCCCTTACTTTGTAACTTATTTAGTCTCGTTCGCCTACTTTTGTTATCATTCATTGTACATTAGTAATATTATGTTATCTTATCTTATCTCCACCTCTTACCTATGCATTCTTATCACCTTTGGAACTTTCTAATATTAGTTATGAAAAATATGGTCAAATGATGAGTAATGTTGTGTGGCAGTTATCTTACCCTAGATGAGGCTAATAGGTTGGTAGATTTCAGTTTTGAAGATGGCATACGAGAGTTTTTCATCATTTCAAAGCTCAAAGGAAAACTCTTCTCATTTTGCAACTATGCCAAAGAAAATTCAATTTTTCACAAAAGGTAATCTGGTGAAACCTATGATTGTAAATGTAGGCAGGGCTGGTGCAACAAACTTGGATGTCATACAGGAGGTTGAGTATCTGAAACAAGAGGAAAATATTATCTATTTATTGGAGTGTTTGCAGAAAACTCCCCCTCCTATTCTCATTCTTTGTGAGAACAAGGCAGATGTTGATGATATCCATGAATACCTTCTTTTAAAAGGTGTTGAAGTAGTGGCAACACATGGAGGGAAGGAATAGGAAGAAAGAAAATATGCAATTTCATCCTTTAAAGCTTTCAAAAGGGATGTCTTGGTGGCAACAGATGTTGCTTCAAAGGGGTTGGATTTTCCTGACATTTAACATGTTTTCAATTGTGATATGCCTGCAGGGATAGAGAAGTATTTACATAGAATTGGATGGACTGTAAGGTGTGGAAAAACTAGAATTGCAACCATATTCATTAACAATAACCAAAGTGAGACTTCTATTCTTGATCTCAAAAATCTCTTGAACAAGGCAAAATAAAGGATACCTCCAGTTCTAGCAATGCTTGATGACCCTATGGAGAATGTTGAGGCCAATGTTAATGCTAGTGGAGTGAAGGGTTGTGCTTACTGTGGGGGACTTAGACATCGTATTGGAGAATGTCCAAAACTAGAACATAAAAGGAGTATGGAAATTACAGGTACAAGGCATGAATATTTTGGTTTAGGTGGATATGGTGGGAAAATTTGATATTTACATCCCATTTTAGAGTTATCCATTGTACAAACTATGGATGCCCCTGACATGTGGAATTAGGACTTCGTAAGGCTTAGCTCCCAGGATTTTATTTAATTATATTTCATCATCCATTAAAGTGGAAAAATATTGGTTTTACTTGGGATTGGCCATTTTTTTAAATTATATATGCACATAATGCACTTATGGGAATGATTATAAAGAATCTCTAATTCAAAAAAAATGAGATAATTTACGTAAGTATGTCCAACATGATCTTATAGAGGGATTAAATTGTTTTCTCTTTTCTGATAGTGGAACTTAGACTGATCAAAGCATTAATTTGACTTCATCAATTACATAGTTTTGTTGTCTTGTAAATAAAATATTCTTGAGAAAACGATACATTCTAGTTTGTTTGATATCTTAGTCTATTGATCGCACTTTTTTGTCCTTGTTTTCAATTCTAGAATTGCAACCCTATGAGAGGCATATAGAACTTATTTTAATAGGGAAGTGTAGGTCATTGCAGCTATGTTATAGTCTGATTGGGTGGTTAGGTTCTTAGCCCTATGATACCTTTGTAAATTAGTAATCATATATTTGGTTTATGAGTGTGGAAAAACTATTGAGTACTTGAAATTGTTCTTTTACTTGCCAACAAACATCTTATCTTTGGGAGAAAAAAAAATTGTAAATCAAAATCCTTTGATATGTTTATATATATCTATTAACAAATATCATGTTTTTGTAGTGTATTTTTGTTAGCCTACAAGTGTGCCCACCTTTGTTTTGAATTTTGGGTAGGGTGTTCTTTGAGCATGGTCACAATAGAAATTTTGAAGAATGAAGGGTCTAGTTATTACTGATATATGGAATTTTATGGATTGTCAATGTTAGCTTCATAATCCTTCCAACTAAAAGGAATAATCATGAGTACAGGACTCAATTAGAAACAAAGTATGGACATTTAAAAGTTTCTATTGGGTCTTCACATTTATTCTCAAAGGTAATTCCATGGGTTTCATTCAGGAAAAAAATTACAAGTATTCATGATCTTTGATATATGTGTCGATGATATGTATTATATTCTCCGCTTATGCCATCATTTAAGTATTTAATCTCAATGTCCTGTAATTTCTAGATTAATTTGGTGGGAAACACATGATACATTGATTTCTATGCTAAAATATGGATTATGAGTGAGACTACAACTACTGGAAAATTACCTAGATATCACTACCTTCTAGCTTTTGACTGAAGGGATTAGTTAATCCTTATTTATGATGTTAACAGGTGAGTTACTCTAGTTTCCTTTTTGAAATTTTGTTAGATGTCTAATTAATTTGATTAGATAGAAACATTGGATGGTCATTCGGTGTATATCTTCACTGCCAATTTTCTTGTAATAGTTTAAAACTATTGAGCTATATTGTTGAAAAGTGAGTAGACAGTTACTCTTATTGTGAAATTACTCTTTAATACAATTTTTTTTCAAAATTCCCTTGGCTATGAATTAGAGAGTTACATTTGGTTACTCCTCTATTTTTTTGAATCGATGTTGGCACTTATCACAATATTATCGAATTACCACGATAATGTCACCAAAACCATCCTTGGTGATAATATTTCTAGTATATACCACGATAATTTTCCTTTTTGAAATTAATGTGATAATTTGGAAATTACCATTGTCTTTGTCGTTATCACATTATAATCAAATTCTTGGTCATAAACTCTTATTTTTTAAAAGTTAGCGAATTGAACTCTGGGGATATTTTCACATACACTAATAGTTAATGGTAATATTAAATTCTTAAAGTTAAAAGGAGAAGTTTATTTAAATTTTTAGCATTACTGTTAATTGTTTCAGGTTGTTTGGGAGTGGTTCTAACTTCATTGAGTTTCATATGGAGAAAGTAGAAAGTCGGGGCCCATTCAAAATTCAGAAAACTTAACAGTTTTCAGGATTTCAGGATTGGTAGGATTGCAACATTTTTACTAGATTATGTGATCTATGAGGCTACGGAATTGACATTTAATCAAGAGAACCAAGCCCTCTATGTACCTTGATGTTTTACATCATTGGAATGGCATCTTAGTTGTAACTTAATTGAAATTTTATTACGGTATATATTTTCACTTTAATATGATGTAATATGATTATGGTTTTGTTTCATATGTTGTAATATTAGAAATATAACATAAATATTAAATATTGCATGAAATAAATAATAATTCTTCATTTTGAATGTTTTCTTTACAAAACATGGGTCTTCCAAAAGATCCAGTTCATCCTTATATCGATCTAGATTATGTTGGATATGGTTCTAACATTCAATATCATAATGATGAGGTAGATGGAGGGGACACCGAGGCAAATGATGACATTGATGATTATCATGATGCTAAAGATCATGATAGACATGATGGTGTTGATGAGAAATTTGCTAGTAGTATCCAGTGACATTGATCATACATAATCCATCATGTATTAGTGTTGATAAATCATTATGATGCCTCTTTTCATTGTTATTATCATATGTATAATTTTCGCCTACATTACCATATTGATTTGTATCATTTTGACATGTATTATTTGAGCTTGCATTATGTGTAGCTGGTCATGGACCAACATCTGGTTGTATGTACATTGGCAAGGTGAACATTGTAATGAGGCCTTGACCATCAAGCCACCATTGTCTAGTGTCCATTATGGTAGATTATTTTGGTTAGCAGATAGTAGATAGAACTTTTGTGACATCAAGACATTACACCTTTCTACTAGGCTGGCTTCCCAACAAGAAAGCTAATAGAAAATATTGCTACTCTTTGTAATACTTTATTCCAGTAATTCAATGATGAAATTCAAATAAAAAATGGATGTTGTAGATTTTATTTTGATGGATATTTAATCAGTATAATGATGTTGTTTGTTTGTAAGGATGTCCATTTCCCTAAAAATTCTTTATAAATGGTATGTTATAAAATATTTCAAATGAAATATGACTTACTCTATAATCATAAGTTATTTAAGAGGCATGATATACTTAACTAATTTAATTGAAATAAAAAATATTAAATTAATAAATGGAAGCTATAAAGGAAGAAACATGAGTTTTTAAAATGGAAGCAGAATGTGGCTCTAAAATGGAAGTAAAATTTGACATTAAATTGGAAGCAATACTTGGAGCTATTACTAGATCTAAATTGGAATTTAAATTGGTTGCTTAATAGGAAGAAAAATTGGAGGCTAATTAAGAAGAAAATACCAACACTAAAAGGAAGCAAACCCAAGTGTTAAACAGGAAGAAAACCTTGCAACTAAAAGGAAGCAGACCATGAGGCTAACAAGGAAGAAAGAAAGGAAACAACAAGGAAGCCAAATAAGAAGCACACCAAAATCAATCTTGGAAGAAAAACTTGGCGTTACCTAAGAAGCAAAAAAAAAAAACACAATTTAGGTAGTTGTTTTCACTACTACAACACCCTCAAAACTTTCACTACATTCGAATTTTGGAGCCTACTATCATCATCGTACCTAGTGTCGCTTTGATCATCAAATGGTGTCCCATGTTATTCTATGTTTTTCAAGTGTTGTTGAATGGTATCAAGTGTCGTCCCATTGGTTAGAACATATTTAAGTGCATTTCATGGTCGTAACATCCTTGTTGTTGTAAAACGACACTTTTGGGTTGCACTCGCACAGACTTCACTCGTTGTACTTGGGAAATGTGTAAAAAGTGGTCTTTTGACGTATATTTATCATTGTTCGACATTGTCTAAGTTTTTTCTATGAGTTGGTATGTGTCACACATCGTTTTATGTCTAAAATCATGTTGTTTGCCCCTCGCCCTACGTCTCAAACTTAGACAAATCTTTGGCTTCAAATCAAACCCATTAAGGCCAAGAGCGCATGAGAGCACTCTAAAGCCTTGATGGGGAATCCTTCATTGTTTGGAAGTGCACCCTACACCCTCCAAGAGTGCAAATCACACTACTTAAGCCTTTTTCCCCCTTCCTTGCTCTAAATTGTGCCCTTCAAGAGACTAAGTCTTCCTTGAGCATACTCCTTCAACTCGAAGAAGTGCACCCTCCTTGAGCGCAGGAGCACACCCTAAAGGCCTTAAGATCAACCCTTCGGACCTTCCACAATGCACCATGCACCCTCTTGGAGCCTTTGAACACATGAGTGCACTCCAAAGGCATGAAGAATCATCCTTAAACCTTCTAGAGTGAGCCTTGTGCCCTCTTGGGCCTCTTGAGCACATGACTGCACCCCAAAGGCTTGAAGCCTTCATCCTTTAGCCTTCAGGAGTGCACCCTACACCATCCATCTCTCAGTTGAGCACACAGCACACAAGGGAAGCCTAAAGCCTTCCCCTTCATCCTTTAGACTTGCGCCATGCACCCTGCCTTGATTGTATCCCTCTCTTGAGCGCATGAGTGCATGCCAAAGCCCTAAATCCTTCCTTCTTCAACCCTTCAGCCTTTCAAAGTTTAGACATGCACCCAGAAGCTCATTTTACCCCCTTTGAGTGCACTGAAAAGGCACGAACAAGAAATCTGTAGAAAAGATGGTAGAATAGGATATTTTCAGGCTAATAGTTGCTTGTCATGAGTGATTGCAGATACAGGTATTCTAGAAATATCATGCCAAGCATGCATGAGGAAGATCGGGAAAATAGAACATACAAAGGAAGCATGGAAAGAATTAAGAACACATTTGAATCTCGATGATAAAAGCAGCACGAAGACTCCGTTAGATCAAAGACCCTTTGGAGGGTAGAGACATCAACGATTGAAGTTGCACAAAGAACGAAGATACAACTGGCAGCCATGTCACCGCTATAGAAATTCCATGTCATTAGTCATTATTAGTCTCAGTCATCAAAGATAGTGACATGTCAATTCTCATCATGTGATGATGTGGAAGACATGATGTATTGTTATAATGATCAGACAAATAATTGAAAGTCCAAGATTCATGTATGAACTAAAGAGTCATGGAATTCCAAAAGACATGTAATACCAAAATTCGTATGGAATTCCAAATCTCATTTGGAATTCCAAAGGTCATTAGAAGTTGGAAAGTCAAGAGTCATGAGGATGTGAAATGCCATTCCTTAAGTTATAAATAGATCCTCATTTCTCATGCAAAGGAAATTTAACCTTGGCTTCTCCCACAAGGAATTTGAGAGACAGAGTTAGTACTTTTTGGGTGCAACTAGTGTCTCTAACGCTCCACAATTGGAGCTAGTGATGTTCATTATATTTATGTATCTTAGGAATTTTTATTAATATTGAAGCCTTCCAGGCTAGTACATTTTCACACATGGATTGTGAATGTTTTTGAGACTATTCTTTGAATGTTTATGGTTCATGTTTGCTTTCATCTATACTAGAGTAATTGAGCTATTTCAGTGACTTTGGTGCTTACTCATTGGAAATGTGTTGTTATGTTTATAATGATCATCGCATCTTTGTGAACTATTTCGCTTGATGTTAGACGAGCATTTCTCTTTCACGTGTGTCTCCATTAAGGTAGTACTATTACTTCTCTCTTAGAGGCTCACTTTAGTTCCCCCCTCTACAGAAATAGAACCTTGATACATCTACAAATGAACATTCACAAGGCACACTAGCTTCCTCATTCAAAAGGACATTTGTACTTCTCTCTCGCGTTGATAGTGAAATCCATGGTATATCTTTAATTAAATGGCAGTCGGACCATATTTCGGATGGGATTCCTACATCAAACAGTGTGAGGTCTAGTTAGGACCTTCTATTAGGGAGATCCCCTATATGTTAGTGGTATCTAACACCATCAATATTTTGGCGCTAGATGAGGGCCGCCAATTTTTTATAGCTGATAACTCCATGCACCTAAATCATTCTTCTTTTGGATAAGGTAGCAATATTCTGAGCACCACTCTGAATCTTCTTCCTGAAGTAGGGGATCTTGTCAACCTAGCCGAGAATCAACTTGCGAGGTTACCTATGAACATATCTAAGTAATTCAACCTATAACCCGTTAGTTCATAAAGGTTATCGAATTGATTCCTGGAGCGCATAATATTTCACATTTTCCAAAGAAGAAAGAAATAATTGCTACTGGTATATTAGTTTCTACAGTGGAGGATTTTGTCTTTGCCACTCTTGAAGAGTTGGTCAAATCCACAGACGTATAATACATCAGGATCATTGTCAACCTCTTAACAAGGGGTACAAGGAAAACATTGTGCTTTCTAATGACATCTTTGTTGGATTAGATGGTGAAGGAGAAGAATCCTCAGATTTCGATAAGGAAGAGGAACATAGAGATGAGAACATGGTCGACCAAGAATTGGATTGGATGTTCCAAGTGCCTCTTGTTCTTATGAACATTCTTCATAAGATGCGTAGACATCCAGAAAATTTCAGTTATCAAAGTATGATCCAGATAAGAAGACGATGGAAGAAGATCACCTCAATGATTTTTACATGCATCTATGAACGTTGGAGGTGAGGTATGATGATGTTGCTTGCAGGATCAACATGGCACCACAATCTTCCCGTCAATATAATCCATGCTTGGAGGGATTTCAAGAAGTTATTTCTCGAGAAATTTGTTGATGAAAAGACTCTCGCTATGTTACTGAAAGAGCTCAGAAACATCAAGATGGGGGAAAAAGAGAAAGTGAAATATTTAAACCAAAAAGTTAATTTCATATTAAACAAGTTTTCCGGAGGCATGCATGTAGGTTTTAACCCTATACAGAAATTACCTGCATACGAATTCTAAAACACAGAAAATAAACAATGCGAGAGCATAACACATAAAACACCTATACACAAAGATTTTCCCCTGGATCCCAAAACCGGGACTGCCAGCTTGATTTTTCATTATGTTTCTTTCAATGTTAAATACATATTTATACATGCCGAAGCATCCAATACCATGGACCGAAAACCATTGCGTCCAAAAACATGTGCGAAAATCATACACAAAACCATAGGTGGGTTTGCCCATCCTAACATAGGGTCCAAAACCAAAATTTATAAAGTGGGGTTACGGGTATGCCTCAAACCCCCTGTGACCCCCCCTCGCTACACAATCGGTGCAACGAATGGGGGCTCTGCCCCCCCTCTCTAACCCCCCGATTAACTACGTGGGCTAGTCGTGGAAAGAATATAACACAACCCAACATTCTCCCACTTGTTGTTTTCTTTCCACAGAGGGCCACAAGAGAGCTTAGTCATTTTTCCAGCCCTTAAATGCCCATTGTCTCTCTACACCAAGAGAACTTCTCAGAGCTCACAAATTTTGTCAATGCATCTGCAGTATTCTTCAAAGTCTCCACCTTTACCAGCAACACCTTTTTGTCTTTTATCATATACCTCACAAAGTGATATTGAACATCAATGTGCTTTGTCTTTTAATGATATGCGGGGTTATTTGCCAAGAAAATTGCACTTTGGCTGTCACGGTCTATCCTTATAGCTCCCTGTACTAACCCCATACTTGAACACAATCTCTGCAAGCAAACTGCTTCCTTGCTTGCATGAGTGGCTGCCATGTATTCTGCCTCTGTAGTTGATAGTGCCACTACAGATTGTTTCTTACTCATCCAACTGACTGCACCTCCAAATAGGTTAAACACATACCCACTTGTAGATCTTCTCTGATGCAGATCTCCAGCCCAGTCTGCATCAACAAAGCCACAGATATCCAACACTCTGTCCAATCCTGGTCTTCCTTGGTAGC
>APFE031032099.1:257624-274000 GCA_000404065.3 Pinus taeda | reverse complement strand
TCATGTTGCATTTCTTCCTCTTCTTCATGAGTCATGCTAGAGCTTTCAGGTCGCCTACTAGGTGTTTCCATTTTATTTCTTTGGGGCATCAATTACTGATAATAATGCTTCATTATGCCCTTTGAATTCCTTCAAAATAATTTTGCAAACCAAGCTTAAGCAAACATTTAAAAAATATACACACCTTTTTCACTTTGTAGGAGCTCGATATTGCCTCTAATTTATCTTTGTAATTTCGAATCATCCAGTTCCGAAATTGTGACCTGCAGTAGCCCTCTATGTCCTCTTTCCAATGCCACCAGTCTGACCCCAATTGGATTCTCCAATGAAGAGTTATGCCAAATCTCCCACAGTGCCCTGATTATAGACTAATCAGTAGAGCGACTTGTATGACATACCAAGTGTCGTTGTTTGACCTTTGGCCCTAAAAATATATATAAAGAAACTAAAGTCGTCCTCTTTTTATACCTTCTTAGAAAATTCAAATCTGATGCTAGAAGAAAGTTATGACGATTTTCCACAAGGTCACCTGTTTTGAATGTAATTCAGGATTCTGCAAAAGGACCAACTTCCTCAGATCATATCTCCACAAATATAGTGCAAAAGGCTCTAAAATTCAGATCCAATAGTTAGCTCGATGTCTTCTCAAATGGGTTTTTTTTCAACTTCTGAAACGTCGCAGAAAAAAAACTTATAGCGAGAATGCCACGATGACTTGTTTGGAGCAGCAAAACCCTAGAATCCAAAGCTCTGATACCAAATGTTATGAAACCAGCTCAAGAAAAGATAGAAAAGATAGATCAACGCCTTAGAATGCAGCCTCTTCGAGGGGGAAACCTCCTTTACATTACATAAATGAAAAATTCTTCGATGATTCAAATGACAAAACCTCCTTTCTATATATAGGAGTCTAAGGAGTCACAATATAATCTAGCCGACCTACCAATAATAATATAAAGCCACAAAAATAACAATAGAGGGATTCTATGGGGCACAGTAATAACAATATGGGGACAATAGGGGCACAACAATATTAATAAGGGGTACAACTACAATAGTAATGGGGTAATCACTAGTATTATAGGGACCCAACATTAAAACATCAGGCACTTGGCCTCCTCAAGATGGTCCCATAGCCCTTCAAGAGCTATCCATCAAGAGCTACATAAGACAAAGGAACCACTGGCATATGTAGTGTTGATTGAGTTTGTCCCCAGCCCATACGGTGTTACTTATTCTCCCTCGTGTGTATGGGCTCGCACGAGATCATCAAATAAACCAACCCTCTTGACCCATTTGTGGAGTGTTGAAAAAAGTGCAACAAGAAATGTTAAATTTAGAATGTGCTAAAAATAGACTTGCTAAAAATAACATGTCTACAAATAGCAGTTTGGCCAGTGAGGTCATTGGCCACATTGGGTGAGAAGTGAAACTACTAAAAATAGAAAGTTCTAAAAATAGAATTTTTGGTCCCTTCCTATTAATAGCAATCCCTAGTCTATCTATAGGAAGTAAAATTAATTTTGGTCTTAACAGTAGTTGGAAATATTAATTAATTAATTCAACTGAGTTAATTAGTTAAGGAAATTTGAATTTGAAGTCTTTGTGAGCATGCACATGAGTTGTCCCACTGATTGAGGAGTTTATCCTTAATTTCCTCCATTGATTGAGAGAATAAGTATGAGTTCTATAATGAGAGAATCAGTTGACTTAGTTCTATCTAGTCAGGTCAAGTTACATTATTTTAACAAGTTGTTAAAATAATAAAATATAGTTTGTTAATGCTTGCATGCATGTGACAACTATTATTTTAGATAACTGAGAATTCACTCATGGATAACTGTTGCATGTCAGTTCTGTCAGAGACCCAGTTGAGATCAAATGTGGGCCAGTGTACTATCAGATGCTTGACTATTTCTAGTAAATAATTTTTGCATGGTTGAGGAACTAGTGTCCTCAAGGATTGTGTAGTTGGACCATTGGTTAACTTGGTATGTTTGGAATTAATTGCATATGCTTTTGCTATTATTTCCTAAGCAAACTCCACAAGGAAATAGGGATTGTACCATAGGTAAAACCTTTATATACAGGGCTTGGTTGGTTCATGAGATATATCTTCATATCTTCATAGTTCATTGAGAACTGAATAGCTTGAAAGCTAATTCTTTTTGTATTGTGAAGAGGATTTCCACTTGATTCATAATACATGGTTGGGGTTTTATGCTAGTGGTTTCGCTTGGATATATCTTCTGTTATGTGTGATTATTTCTCTTGATCAGTTATGCATGTTTCTACTTGATGTTTCTCATGAATTCGATTATGCTTCCGCTTAATGTTTTTTAGAAGTAGAACAAGTATTATGCCTTATGACATTGCATATATCAGTTTGTTCTACAGGTGAAATTTCTACATGGTATCGGAGCTATCTGATTTGTAGAGAAAATTCTACATGGTATCAGAGCACAACTGATCAAGAAAGAATAGTATACTAGTAGGAGAAATTCTAAGTTTAATATTCGGGATATAGATCTCAAGTTCTTATCACATCTAGGCATTCCATGGTTTGAGGCTTGAGTATGCCCTTGATGGCAGCTCAAAATATATAGCTTGGAAGGATCACATGGAGGCAATTTTGGAAGATAATGGTCTTAAGGATTTCATTGATCAAGAAATCCCTAAGCCTACTGACAAGACTGAGCTGGTGGAATGGAGGAAGTGTGTGGCTAGAGCCAGGAGAATTCTCTTGGAGGGATTGCAAGATCACATTGTCTTGAGCCTCCATGGGAAGGAGACTCCACATGCAATGTGGAAAACATTGAAATATTTATATCAGAATAGCAGTTATCACAGGAAGCTGGCACTGAAGGACAAACTTCAAAAGATCAAGTGTGAAAGGGATGAGATGATCTCTATGTATCTGACCAAGCTCATCACATGTAGGGATGAGCTTGCAAGTGTAGGGGTCATGACATCGGATGAGGATATGGTGAGTCTAGCACTCCTTGGCCTTCCTAAGAGCTGGCATAGCTACCAGGACTAGGTGAATGGAAGGAAGAAACTGCTAGATTAGGAACGACTATGGTCGGATTTGATGCAGGAAGAGATCAGATGAAGCACCAGAGAGAGTTCTTCATCTATGCATGATGAGGAGAACTGTGCCTTAGCAAGTAAGGTGAAGAAGGGGAAGGAGAAGTTTTCTCTTTCCGAATCTAGTTCTTCCAATGATGTGAAGAAGGTTGACAAATCGAAAGTGCGATGCTTTTGTTGTCATGAGGTGGCCCATTATGCTGCAAATTGTCCACGGAGGAAATCCAAGAAGGGATCCGGGGAAGGATCTGAAGGGGAGGCACTTGCTTCACATTTTGAGTTGGATTTCACACTCTTCGCATGCATGGTTTCATCCATGGTGAGAAGTGGTTGGTTTCTTGATAGTGGAGCTTCTTTCCATATGACTGGCGATAAGAGTTTGTTTAGTACTTTGGAGGAGAAAGATCTCCTGATACTCATAGCGATGGGTAATGATGAGAAGTATAGCATATTAGGTGTAGGCACAGTTATTTTTCAGAGGGAGCATGGATCTCGCCTTACCTTGACCAATGTCAAGTATGTACCAGGACTAAAGAGAAACTTGGTGTCGATCGCGATGCTGGAAGACAGAGGCTATGATGTAGTCTTCAGTAAGGGAAAGGTTTTCCTCAGACACATCATCACTAGACAGGTGAAGCAGATTAGTTCATGGGTCAAGAACCTGTATGCTCTTGAGGTTCAAGATGCATGCAAAGCCTTGAGCATCAAGGTAACTAATGGAGACTTGGTGGTTGAGAGGGAGGGTATATTCCCTCTCAACATGCAGAGCCAGAAGAAGTCTCAGATGATTGTGGAGGAGCCATGATTGGTGCAACAGCTTCAGAAGGTTGTGGAGTAGCCACAACAGGGGAAGCTAAGTGGAGATCGAGTAGAGACATATACTCATGCAGACACCTCCAGTAGGCAGAAACTTCGAGCCAGGTGGGCTGAGGGATCATGTGCAGCCATACCTCCAGGTAGGAGGTGGGGCAATATAGAGTGATCATCCCAAGAAGGAGGGGCAAGATCCTTAAGGTACCCAACCTCTTGGATGAGACCTTGTTACAGGAGCCCCGATGTGGAGTAGTAGGAACTGACTGACTGGGTAGAGATAGATATGGATGGAGCAACAAAGAGAGCGACAGTGCAGGGAATCCGAGAACAGCGCATAGCTAGCAGGTTGCAACAATGCTAAAGGCACAAGTGTTTTGGACAATGCTAGGTGGCACGAAGAGGTGTGCAATGGTATGAGATGCATGGAGATGTTGCAGTAGCGCAGATGTCAGAGAGGGAGCACTTGTCAGCAGCAGGTAGAGCTTCAACATCAAAGTATATTCCTATTCCAATAGAGTGGTCAGTTGGGAGTGTTTTTGTTCCAAGTGTTGTTGGAGCAAGTGGACTGGGTAGATGTGTTGCATGCAGAACATTCCAGAGTTACAGGATTAGGTTCGAGAGGAAGTATTTCTTGTTGAGAGGGAGTGTTGAAAAATGTGCAACAATAAATGTTAAATTTAGAATGTGCTAAAAATAGACCTGCTAAAAATAGCATGTCTAAAAATAGCAGTTTGGCCAGTGAGGTAATTGGCCACATTTGGTGAGAGGTGAAACTGCTAAAATGGAAAGTTCTAAAAATAGCATTCATAGGTCCGTTCCTATTTATAGAAGTCCCTAGTCTATCTATAGGAAGTAAAATTATTTTCGGTCTTAACAATAGTTGGAAATATTAATTAATTAATTCAGTTGAGTTAATTAGTTAAGGAAATTTTAATTTGAAGTCTTTGTGAGCATGCACATGAGTTGTCCCACTGATTGAGGAGTTTATCCTTAATTTCCTCCATTGATTGAGAGAATAAGTATGAGTTCTATAATGAGAGAATCAGTTGACTTAGTTCTATCTAGTCAGGTCAAGTTACATTATTTTAACAAGTTGTTAAAATAATAAAATATAGTTTGTTAATGCTTGTATGCATGTGACAACTATTATTTTAGATAACTGAGAATTCACTCATGGATAACTGTTGCATGTCAGTTTTGTCAGAGATCCAGTTGAGATCAGATGTGGGACAGTGTACTATCAGATGCTTGACTATTTCTAGTAAGTAGTTTTTGCATGGTTGAGGAACTAGTGTCCTCAAGGATTGCGTAGTTGGACCATTGGTTAACTTGGTATGTTTGGAATTAATTGCATATGATTTTGCTATTGTTTCCTAAGCAAACTGTGCAAGGAAATAGGGATTGGACCATAGGTAAAGCCTTTATATAAAGGGCTTGGTTGGTTAATGAGATATATCTTCATAGTTCATTGAGAACTGAATAGCTTGAGAGCTAATTCTTTTTGTATTATGAAGAGGATTTCCACTTGATTGATAATACATGGTTGGGGTTTTATGTTGGTGCTTTCCCCTGGATATTATGTGTGATTATTTCTCTTGATCAGTTATGCATGTTTCTACTTAATGTTGCTTATGAATTCGATTATGCTTCCGCTTAATGTTTTGTAGAAATAGAAAAATGTATTATGCTTTCGGACATTGCATATATCGGTTTGTTCTACAGGTGAAACTTCTACATGGTATCGGAGCTATCTAATTTGTAGAGAAAATTCTACATGGAGTCCTGTGGATCATCACACCTCAACATGCAACCAATGCATTAGCTATACCATCATAGTATCATAGAAAATAATCCACATGAAAAGTCTTGTACGTCATCATGAGAACATTCATCATTGTTAATCGCAACATTATGAATAATAACAAACTGCATGCTCATGCATGTCATGAATTTGTATGCAACTATCACATGCTTCACCTTATGAAATACCATCATAAGTTATAACATCAACAACTTTGCATCAAAGACATATCATGACTTCACATAATAAATGAACCATATGTCAATAAACCTCATATTATAGCATCATAATTCCTATGCCACGTTATGCATATCATATCCATCATGAGTATTCAACATTAAATACCTATCATTACGTAGTAAATGAATATATCAATATACCTTGACATAACATCATAATGCCTATGCATATCATCATCATCATAAGGATACATCATCACTATTGTAACAACTATATAAATATGAACCACGTGTGCATGATCACCCTCATACCATCATATCATGAAACATCATCAATATGAGAAACATCTCAATAATTATCAAATATAGAATAATACTCTATAAGCATTCTTATCATGATTCATCAGAAAAATCAATTTCATTTACTTTACAAACATTCAACTATGAACTAAGATTATTCAACATCCATCTAGGATCTATGTTATCTCATCAATGTTATTAGTGTTATGTTTTCATCAAGATACCAATTAATTTTTCAATAATCTTTTCCACTTCCTTCAACTAGGAAGGTTACCAACACCATAGGTATAATCATCTAAGTACATCGTTAAATTTCACATGAGCCTCATCATCTTGAATCTTAATCTCTCGTCATATATTCTTCCTTCCCTAAGGAAATTCTGGTGAAATTCATTGTTAAGATATTACTAGTTATACAATCATTTTTTTTTTTAAATCAACTATCTCACAATTAAAATCCCTTGGTTTTACATCCATTTACCCTTTGGCTTACCGATTATAATACCGTTATAGGAAATTGCATATAAACACTAGGTCATCATGATTTAATTTTATATCATGCTTAATTTACTTGCATGAGGGTTTGTTGATCCATGTTGACTTATACATACATCACTTAACAATTATCATTTTCATCCACAAAAAATATTTTCTTATCTCGTCAAGTTCCTATCTCAATACCACTTGATTGCTTTATTGTAAATTCATCCTTCTTCAAGTTGGAAAATATATTCTTTCTCATTAAATAGTATCTTTATTTTAGATTTTGAAACAGTTGGAAATACTACTACCATCATTGTCCATGAAAAATTTAAATGTGTGGTGTTTTGTGGAAACAACCTCTTTTAACGCTATGGGAACAAAACTTGATAAGTTTCTCTATGTGAAGTCCTACTCGTGAAATAATGAGTGCAAATCAGTCAAGTACAACCTCTATTAATTTGACTCTCACTTCTTTTGCCAATATGTACACAATCCTTCTCAAGGTATCCTTATAAAATTTCTAGCAACATTCCTTCTATACTTCAACTATTAAACTATGTAGATCATCACTATGACCATTACCAATCATGTTTCTCAATCTACTCATCAATACCCTTAAAAGAACTTTCTTCTTGATAGAACATCCCTTCTTTTCCTCCTACCTGATATTCATAGATATATTTTTATTTTTCTCCTAGTATTAATTTCCTAATATTCCATGTCTACTAGCTTCAAAAATGGAAATTTCTTCACTTCATTATATTTTTATTAAATTGACTTTAATTTCTTACCTCCAGTCATTGTGGTTTCTTTTCCTCTTCTCTTAAAAGCATAGCATTGATACACTTTGGAAATTTTGTTACGATTCCCCAGGTAATACCCTATAAATAAATTCATTAAGATGGCTACCAAATATAATCCGCTTATCATTTCCTATTTTAAGACATCAACATAATAAAATTGCCTGATCATACATGTTGTTATCCATAATTCATGCATATAGTTAGTCACCTATGGAAAACTTTACAATGAGGCTCTCCCATTAGAGGGAAAAACTATTATAGATGTTGTCATGCACACAACTTATCTCCTCCAACTGATCAATTTTATTACAGATTTACTTCTTCAATCTATGTCATTATACCTTCAAGGTTCCTTCAAATTGACCTTCATTATTACCATGATTATTCAATTTCATTAGTTTATTGCCAATATTTTCTTCTTTATGTGCATCATCCTTAGATAGACCTTATAGTGATACCTTTAGAGTACCAAACTCTTCCATTATGTTCTAAAATAGGTTGCCTCTTCTTATTGATTTCTTATTGAGCTATCATTAGTTATCATCATTAGAAAATTTGCAAGTTTCTCCTTTCCATTTCTCCTTAGACAACTTTATCCAATATATGCGATTAATCTTAAATCACGAAACCTCATGTAACATTATACACAACATCATAATAGTTAACTAAACTAAACTGAAATCATAGTGTATGATTTAGATGTATCATAAAGTTTAAACAAAAAACATGCTTTAGATGCTCCATAAAATTATCTGTCTTAGCTAAGTAAGCAATCAATCTACTCATTAAAATCCTTCAATGTAAATTTTGAAGAATATGATCTACTAGGCATAAGGTAAAGTAGTGTAGAGGCTAAATTAATTCCTTGTCCTCTGACTTCCAACTGACTCCACAAGCTGCAATATTCATTCTCTTGTATTCAATGTTGCCATTAAAACACTGATTTTAATAAATTCCCTATTTTTACAATTTTATCCAATAAAACTACCTTGTTGGAGTTGCAAATTCCTCCAAGAACAAGCACTTTTCAAGTTGGGTTTGTTCTCTACAATAGGTCATTCTAATACCAAATTTGATGTAGCCTTGTATATTTGAAAAGAAACACACAAGCAAGGTTGTAATTGGAAAGAAACCTTATCACTGGTATCATCTTGAGGGGCACGAGGGGACCAAGACGAGCCGGGGAGCCACACCACAACAACCCATACAGCTCCAAGAACTTAGAGAGCAGAAGGGGAATTGTTCACATATGCCTCACGGGACGAGCATGGCCAACATTACTGCTCATGCACTACCGAGTGGGGATGGAGAGAAGATTAAAATCGGCCACCCTACAAATGACCCAAGGCCATCTTTCAGGCGAACCTGAAAACACAACTCAATTGCCAACCCACCTTTCACACGGAAAAAAAACCTGTTGCTGGTATCATCTAGAGGGGAACGAGGGGACCAGGACGAGCCCGAGAGCCACACCACAACAACCCATACAGCCCCAAGAAATTCGAGAGAAGAAGGGGAATTGTTCACATATGCCTCCCGGGACGAGCATGGTCAACATTACCACTCATGCGCTATCGAGTGGGGATGGAGAGAAGATGAAAATCGGCCACCCTACAAATGACCCAAGGCCATCATTTAGGCGAACCTGAAAACACAACTCGATTACCAACCCACCTTTCACACGGAAAGAAAACCTACCTCTGGTATCATCTGGAGGGGCACAAGGGGACCAGGACGAGCCAGGGAGCCACGCCACAACAACCCATACAGCTCCAAGAACTTAGAGAGCAGAAGGGGAATTGTTCACATATGCCTCCCGAGATGACCATGGCCAACATTACTGCTCATGCACTACCGAGTGGGGATGGAGAGAAGATGAAAATTGGCCACCCTACAAACAACCCAATGCCATCATTCAGGCAAACCCAAAAACACAACTCGATTGCCAACCCACCTTTCACACGAAAATAAAACCTGCCGCTGGTATCATCTGGAGGGGCACGAGGAGACTAGGACAAGCCAGGGAGCCACACCACAACAGCCCCTAAAGATCCAAGAACTTGGAGAGAAGAAGGGAAATTGTTCACATATACCTCTCGGGACGACCATGGCCAGCATTACCACTCATGCGCTACCGAGTGGGGATGGAGAGAAGATGAAAATTGGCCACCCTACAGATGACCCAAGGCCATTGTTCGGGAAAACCCGAAAACACAACTCGATTGCCAACCCACCTTTCACACGGAAAGAAACCCTATCGCTGGTATCATCTTGAGGGGCACGAGGGGACCAAGACGAGCTGGGGAGCCACACCACAACAACCCATACAGATCCAAGAACTTAGAGAGCAAAAGGGGAATTGTTCACATATGCCTCCCGGGACGAGCATGGCCAACATTACCGCTCATGTGCTACCGAGTGGGGATGGAGAGAAGATGAAAATCGACCACCCTACAAATGACCCACGGCCATCCTTTAGGAAAACCTGAAAACACAACTCAATTACCAACCCACCTTTCACACGAAAAGGAAACCTGTCACTTGTATCATTTGGTTGGGCATAGGGGGACTAAAACGAGACAGGGAGCCGCACCACAGCAACCCATACGAGTTTACATGGACGCCCTCGCCCAAATGAGTTTGCACGGACGCCATCGAACGACCCGCCCAAACGAGTTGACACAGGCGCAATCGAACAACCTGTCCGTAAGAGTTTTCATGGGCGCACACAAGACCGAAACGAAGGGACAAGGGAGAGTCGGGCAAACGAGCTGCACGAATGTGCATAAATCCACCCTCAGGTCACAACTTAGCATTTTTGTCATGGGATCATCGCCCGAGCATGCCCTCGCCTGAACGAATTGACGCAGACGCCCTAAAACAACCCACCCGAATGAGTTCACATGGGTGGCCCAATGACCGTAACGAAGGGACAAGGGAGAGTCGGGCAAACGAGCTGCACAAACATCCACAAAGCCAACCTCTGGTCACAACTTAGCATTTTTTCATACGGTCTCATTTGCCCGGGCGTGCCCTCACCCGACCAGCCCGAACGAGTTCACATGGACGACCTCACCCGAATGAGTTCACACGCACGCCCTCAAACAACTCACTGAAACAAAGGGACAAGGGAGAGTCAGGAAAACAAGCTGCACGAACATGCACAAAGCCAACCTCGGGTCACAACTTAGCATTTTTTTATACGATCTCGTTCGCCCAGGCACGCCCTCGCCCGACCCGCCCGAATGAGTTCACACAACGCCCTTGCCTGAACGATCTCACACGCACGCCCTCAAACAACTCACCGAAACGAAGGGACAAGGGAGAGTCGGGCAAACGAGCTGCACAAACGTGCACAAAGCCAACCTCGGGTCACAACTTAGCATTTTTTGATACGGGCTTGTTCACTCGGGGGCACCCTCGACCAACCCGCCCGAACGAGTTCACACGCACGCCCTCAAACGACTCACCAAAACGAAGGGACAAGGGAGAGTCGGGCAAACGAGATGCACGAATGTGCACAAAGCCAACCTCAGGTCACAACTTAGCATTTTTTGATATGGGCTCGTTCGCGCGGGTGCACCCTCACCCGACCCACCTGAACGAGTTCACACGGACAGCCTCACCCGAACGAGTTCACACGCACGGCCTCAAACGACTCACCGAAACGAAGGGACAAGGGAGAGTCGGGAAAACGAGCTGCATGAACGTGCACAAAGCCAACCTTGGGTCACAACTTAATATTTTTTGATATGGGCTCGCTTGCCCCGGTGTGCCCTCGTCCGACCCGCCTGAATGAGTTCACACGGATGCCCTCGCCCGAACGACCCGCCCGAACGAGTTCACATGCATGCCCTCAAACGACTCACCGAAACGAAGGGACAAGGGAGAGCCAGGCAAACGAGCTACAAGAACGTGCACAAAGCCAACCTCGGGTCACAACTTAGAATTTTTTGATATGGGCTCGTTCGCCCGGGTGCGCTCTTACCAGACTCGCCTAAACGATTTCACACGAACGCCATTGCCTACCCGCCCAAACGAGTTCAAACGCAAGTCCTCAAATGACTCACCGAAACAAAGGGACAAGGGAGAGTCAGGCAAACGAGCTGCACGAATGTGCACAAAACCAACCTCGGGTCACAACTTAGCATTTTTTGATACGGGCTCGTTCGCCCGGGTGCGCCATCGCCCGACCCGCCTGAACGAGTTCACATGGACGCCCTAGCCCGACCTGCGCGAATGACCCTCTTTCGCCCGAACGAGTTCACAAGGATGCCCTCGCCCGACCCGCCCGAATGAGTTCACACGCACACCCTCAAACGACTCACCGAAATGAAGGGACAAGGGAGAGCTGGGAAAACGAGCTGCACGAACGTGCACAAAGCCAGTCATAAAAATTTCATTAGAGATTTATGTTCGTTTTTTTGGAAAGTGGAATTTTTATAGTGTTCAGGTCTCAAGGGATTATGCAATTTTAAATGGAGTTATGCTCCCTGATCTCTTAAAGAGTCCAGATGGGCTCTTTTAAACTCAAAAAAAAAAATTACACAAAGAATTTATGTTAATTTTAGTCAACCCCGGCAACTGGAATTTTCTAGTAAATTTCCTTCCTCTAAATTAATAAAAAAATTAAACTTACTAAATAAACAACACTGCTATAATTTTAGCAGTAAATTAAAAATAAATCAGTTGAAGCAAAAATTACTCAATCTCACACATGCAGCAGAAATTTCTGCCCTTTAAATCTGTTGTTTAGTAATAACTTTAAATATGTCGTGCATTAATCTGGGAAATGATCTGCTCACCGAGAAAATCACAAGCTAAAACAAAATTGAGCCAACTCCTAAACTTGATGTTTAGAAGAACATTATTGAAGCTCGAAGGCTAGGTGGAAAAGAAGCAGCTTGACCAAAGACCATCAACAAAATTGAAACTTCCAATTTTGATTCAATTTTTCCAAAAGAGTTTGTGCTTAACATAGACATAAAGTATTAAGGTATTTAAACAATCAGTGTAAGTTGAATCAAGGGCATATGAAGTGGGTTGAATTTTTCATAATTATACTTTTTTGTTGAAGCACGGATCAGGTAAATCAAATAGAGTTGGAGATGCCTTGAGTAGGAAATCATCCTGGTAATAGGATTGGCAAAGATTAAAAAAAACAATGTATGAAGAAGATCCAGATTTTTCTTAAGCATGGAAGGCAAGTAAAGAGTCATGTAGCATTGATATAACTCCCTACTTAGACCTTTTCAATCAATAAAGGCTATTACTAAAAATCATCAACTGTATATTCCAAGAGGACTATGATTGAAATCTGATTAAAGAGTTTCCTAATGTTAGTTTAAGAGGAGTCTAGACATTTTGGTGATTGATGAGACTCAGGCTTTAGTTGAGGAGCAGCACTACTAGTTGATAATGGCTAACTAGGTCAATTTGTTAATATGCAAAAGATAGCTGTCAAAATACGTGGCTATACATGCCATTTCCAACTACCAAAAGCACCATGGGAGAAAATTGGCATAGATTTTTTTTGTTGGGCTTGTCAAGAACTCAATGAGGTAATGGTTCAATATTTGTTATCATTGACATATTTGCTAAAATGGCATACCCTTGCAACAAGATTAATGATGCATAGTTGTCTTATATTTTCAAAGAAACTATAAGATAGCACGAATTGCTTAGAAGCACAACATCGGTTTGTCAGACATTTCTAGAGAACACTATGGAAGAAATTAAATACCATATTATAATTGAGCTATGCCCATCATCCAGAAATTGATGGACAAACTAAGGTTGTTAACCAAAGTCTTGGAAAATTATTAAACTCTTGTTTGTTGAAGGACCGCGACAATGGGATCAACTGTTGGCACAAACTGAATTTGCATATAGTAATTTACTAAATAAATCTACATGTAGAATTCTAGTCCAAAATTGCTGCTATAAGATCCCCAAAACAAGTGGTTGACTTGGTACCATTATCAAAAGGAAGCCAAAAGAGTGCATATACCGAGTCTTTCAAAATCACATGAAATCATTTCATGAACAAGTGTAGGAATAGTTATAAAATAGTAGCCAACAATACAAGCAGAGTGCTGATACAATAGGAAGAATCAAAAGTTGCCAAGAAGGAGATCTAGCTTTAACACATTTGAAAAACGAAAAATTTCTTAAAGGCTCTTATGAAACATTGAAGATGAAGAATATTGGTCCTCATAAATAATCTTATGTTTTGGAGCTACTCGTGGAGTCGGGCATCTCACCCAAAGCTAATGTTGTTGATTTATATGAATATCATGAAGGGATAACTGAAGAATGTGATGATCATATAACTAATTGAAAGAGGCTGATTCCTAAATGTGAGAAAGAGAAAATCACAAAAATTCTAGATAAAATGGATTGCAAAAAGAACATGAAGCCAAAATACCAAGGAATATGTAATTCATTGGAAGAATAAAGGCCTAGTTGAAGCCACACAGATTCCAGAAAGGGAGTTGGAACAATGTAACTAGTTCTCTATTGATTTTCCTACCAATCTTATGACCAGTAACTCACTTCTTTCTTACCTATGAGACTTTATGCACGTGCTCTACAATTTTTCTCCAACATTCGATCTGGCCTACCAATCCAATAGAGCTTGTGCATTCCAGATGGTTTGGCATACATAGTGGGAACTACTTTTGGATCTCTGCAATCTCTCCTCATCACAGGATTATGTCCCATGATTAGTGGCCAACCTAATCGACACTCAATTGTCTGTCTGAAATGTTGTGGTCGAAATGACCAAAGACAATAAGAAAGTTAAGGAACAAATTGCAGACAACATTTCTATCTAGGCCCTCTAATCAAAATTAGATGAGGATAACAGAAAGTGGATGTTGGTGATAAATCTATTGGTAAGTATTAAAGGCTCCCTGTAACAGAAGCTTGAACAACCTGCCAGAGAATGTAAAGGCATCCAACACAAGGCTGCAGATGAGATTGTGCCCCTACTTTGTTCAATTGAGAATGCCACATCGACTTCAAAAACTAACTGAATGTATATTTTCAAGTTATGGCATTACCAAGAATGCAAGGGACAGGCAACGAAGGCTTATAATCGTGGATATCAGCCTCATGGGTAGGCGCTATCTTGAATATCACCCTTGGAATCTTCAAATCCTGGAGAAATTGAGAGGCAATCAATTTGTCCTTTTACGAACATGTCTGATGTCAAGAAAATTTTGTTTGTTTTTACTATTTAGACATTATAAACCTCATTATCATGATGATTAGAGTGGTATCAAAAGACAATCCTGACATATCTAATAGATATATGCCAAGTATAGGTACGCTTATATATGATTGTGATAGATTTTACTGGGCCTACCATCTGAAAAACAGTAAAACTATTCTGCTAAGACTAGATGGGATCCTAGTAAAAGATTGAAGAGCCCATCGCTTATATAGTTAACCTGAATTCTAGTAGAAATCCTTGCTTAGAAAGGCACTTCACTTCCAGCTAATTTAGGATTTTCATATTACCGTCCTTTCTAACAATGGAATGAAACATGGGAAACAAGGAAAATCTTGAATCATAAATAAGTAGACAAAATACATAAGCAACCCAATCTTAGTAGGCAATTTTATACAAGTTGTCACTTGCATGCAATCGAGGATTAAAATTAGCAATTGTAGAGGATCCGATATGCATGTTCTAAGTTTTTCAAAGAATTCAATCTTTAACTAAAGAGCATCCGACATCAACCCATATATTCATCGCATGTAGGATGAATGCAGAATGATACAGGATATACTAGCATCTATCTACTATTTATAATTTCCAGACTGTAACTTATTCAAAACCCAAAGAGGCTTTTGTGTTGGACATTGGCATCCTCTCACACAATAATTCTAAGAGATATTAATTGTGTAAAAACCAGTTGGTCATCAAAATGATATCGTGAGCTTTCGCAAGACCATTCCCATCCTGGAAGAAGAGAGGGTGACATTATTAAGTCATAGTTTTTCGCATTACCACATCTTAACTAATAGTGGAAGGACAGCCATATAAAAGGCAAAAACGGACACTAGTGTCATCTTAATCTAATTTTCATGAAAATTTTGAAATGAATCACAATTTTGTAGCATACCTTAAGACTGTCAAAACTCAACAAGACTGAGAGCTCATACCCAAAACCAAACAGTGTAAAAATTATATGAAAATCAGTTCACAAGTGAAATGCCAAAAATCTTGATGCAAACTACTAAAAGCTCATACACGAGCTAAAATATGTGTTTAGCCCAGTTAATTAAATTATACACACATGCACACAAGGAATTGATACCATCAAAGAGCGTAATCTGACTATGATACCATAGGCCCTAAGAGTTGAACCTAACGCTCTGATACCATATGTAACAACCTCGAAATAAAAACATGTAATTAATTAGATTAATCAAGTGATTTATAATCAACATGCAATTTATCAACTAGTTAACATTACATTTCAAAATTAATGTGAGGAGAAACTGCTTACCTGTGGAATGCTAGTTGAATTCTTCTGCTAACTGCAACAAAGTCTTGGGGGTGACTCTCCACCCAACCATAGGCTCAATTGCACAAAATCTTGCTACAACTAGCCACCCCCGAGCCCTCAATCAACGTACTACTTCCAATGTATCCTTTGTCTCACAACACTATTCTCCCAAGAGAATGGATGGTGGAATCATGGAATGATGGAATGCCTCTCATCTTCCTCACCATCTATTAAATAGAGCAAACATTGGAAGGGGAACCACATGCACACACTCCATGTGTCAACATGTAACTTTATTTCTTTCTTGTTTTATTTCTTTTGTTTTTACTTTTTGATAGCTTCACTGATTTTTAATATTTTCTTGTTTTATTTCTATTTATATTTATTTAGA
>APFE031032099.1:189105-247927 GCA_000404065.3 Pinus taeda | reverse complement strand
GCGAGACTTAATACTATAGGCCAAAAGAGCTAAAATGAAGCAATCCCACCTATAAATAACCATGATTATCATAACTTATATATATCAATAATGTTGACCTTGTGAATCAAATGAATAACTGCCAAAACAGGTAAAGGGCCCTCCTCCATGAGAAAGTCATACTACTACATAAAACCAAATTAGAATAATATCTAAAATTATGATTATAAAGATCATAAATAAATATAGGAGGAACATAATATAAAGGTCAGAATAAGAAGCTGCCAGCAATATATAACTAAATACTCAATCAGAATAAGAAGAAAGAACCCTGGAAGACAAAGGGGAAGGAAGAAACCCTATGATGACAGGGCAGGGATCCAACTTCTACTAACCTTCCAACCATCGTCTCTGTTGAGATTGTTGGGTCTTCGCTCAATTTCAATCGCTTCCCTTAATTTGCGATGATGGAACCGATCCACCCTGGAAATGACTTTAGCCTCCTCAATGCAGACATGATGTTTAGTCTTGTCCACATGTTCTGCTAAGGCTGAAGACTTTGTTCTCCCATGCTTCAGGTCTGCAGCATGCTCACAAATTCGCTGCTGGATGGAGCGCCCTGTTTCCCCTATATAGGGTGTCCCACAGGAGCAAGGAATCAGATATACACCCTTCATGTCTTTTGGGTTAACAGGATCCTTTATTGACTGCAGGGAATTACGAATGGTTCTGAGGGGCCTGAAGGTAGAGGGAATATCAAACTTCTTAAGGATCCGAGCAATCTTGTCCGTGGTCCCTTGGATATAGGGAAGATGGACACCTAGATGGCGCTCCTTAGGGTCTTTCTTAATCAAAGCATTTTTAGAGGCTTTCAGGAAAGCCTTCTGCCCTAGGTGCCTACTATATCCGTTTTCCATAAAGACCTCAAGGAGGTGGGATCTCTCTCCATCCAGGCTCTCATTATCCAAAATCCTGAGGGCATGCCTGCAGAAAGCATCTGCAGAAAGCAAAGGTATGTATAATATTACAAGGCTTAACCTTAGTCATTCAAAATTATGACTCCTATTGGTATAGGAACCTAACACTAGTCATTATGGATAGTAATTTTATGCCTCATACATTGTTGCACTATATCATTGGTCCTCTTGAGTCAATGCAACGAAGTCATCAACATGTCATGTTATATGTTTAGGGAAATGAAGCATGAGTCAGCTATTCTACAATATTGTTAACCTTCCCTATTAGCCATCCTTGTCATAGTTGTACTTAGTGATGTTATGTATTCATAAAAATGTCTCAATGTTTGATTTATGTTGATTTATTAGGGATACATTAAGGCCATCTTTTAATGGATATCTTCCTATCAACACTGACACATTATCTAGGAAAGGGATCTAGAAGCATTCTCTTGATGTAGAAATATGATTTTTCACCTCTAGTGATTGTAATTTATGGTTATTTATATGTAAACATTGGTAGATTTTATTTCCCTTCAACAATTAGATTAGATATGCTTGTAATCAAATTTATCATTCTGTCAAATTTCTTGAGAGGGGCATGTCTTGTTTCTTGTGTGCATTTGATATATTCTAGGAGCTGGGAGAAAGATCTTGGAGCTACAACATTATGGATTATAATTGAATAACCATTGTTAAAAAGGTAAGACTTGCTCTCCTCTCTTGCTAGAATAATCTAAGTGTACAAGTTTCATTTCTAGAGTGAAAATGCATCGTGTTTTATCCCACTATTTGTCATTGATTGATATCAAGTAACTGAGAGGGATCACCTATCCTCAAGAATATTTTCTCTACAACATCTAGAAATTAAAATCAATAAATAATTCAATGATAAGTCAACATATACAAATTCAGTGATAGTTGAAGATCCATTGGTCATAGGTGAATGGATATGCCATCTAAAGGGTGTTGAAGCACTAGCGAGTACAAAAATATCAATATATCATGACAACACAAGTAAATCATGCAAATACTAAATATGAAAATAAAAAGGATCAACTTATTGGGGTACCACATCATCACCCAACTTACCTATGTAGTAGCACACAAAAACTAGTATACGAACATCCATGGTTACCCATTCAAACTCAATATTTTACTTACAAACCAAAGAATTTGATGATAAATATAAAAATCAAAGTAAAAAAACAAGGAAGCTTTAAGAAACAATATTATTAACATACAGCTCTAAAAAGGATCCACTTAGGATGGATTGATCCTTTTTCGATGCGAGAATATTGGTTAAGGTTTCAAAAATAATATTACCTCGTGCCCTCAACCTTATCAGATTGGAAAAGGCTACAAGAAGAGGGATCATTCTATCAACAAAATCGTGTATGTCCATGCTTTAAGGATAAAGAATTTTTATTGAGGTGGGGGTGGAGGGGAGGACTCGTGATATATATATGATATATTACAACCAATGCCATATGTTATAAACAATTATGATGTAATTATTATCTTAGGTCATAAGATATTGATTTCCAATATTTTAATATTAATTAGTCATGACATTTTCTAAAGGACATGTCTTATCATCCTAATGCATATTTATATACACATTAATTGTGTCTCACATCATCAATCTCATATAAGCAATTCATATTAATAAATATTATTATTTTAGATATGGATTGTGTGGGTTTTTCTCTTTATGAATGATGATTTCTTAAAGTGATCCATTAGGTTCTGTTTAGTTGTCTCATGTACCTCTTGCACTATGAAATTTAAGATCCCAGTGAAGAGAGTAACAATGCCAACTTCATTTTTTTAAAGAATCTTGGCCCCCAAGAAAAACTAGTTTATTGATTTGCTTAGGAGCTAATAATGACTTTCACTACACTTAGCACCCTAGTCACATGCGTGAGCTTATTGTTACCTTAACTCCACTGATATTTGAATAATTTCCACCAAACCTAATACATTCACGCTTAGATCCATCTCATGATCTCTAACAATGGTTGGGCTAGGGGTGTTCATATGTTTGGTACTGTGAAGTAGTTCTTTTGATCTAATACAATTTTTTTACTCATTCAAAATTATGTATTTTTGGTCCCTACCTAGTTATTCATCATGTCCTAATCTCACTTGGGAGACATTTCCCACTTTGCACCAAACAAATTTTCCAATGATGTTAAATGATGATACTATAACTTTATAAAAATTGGAATCCATGTTAGATTTTTTATATCCATGGGTAATACAATCTTCCACTTGTATAGGGAATATTTATTCTGTTTTTAAGATTCCTCACCATGACCCATTTCCAATGATAAGTTTTTGTTTACCCTTAGATGCAATTGCTTTAATGGAAATTTGTAAGTGCTTTAATCCTCTATCCCTTGGATTCTTTGTGAATAAACAAGCCTTCCCAATTCACTAATTACATGGCTCCAAAATCCTTATTCTCTTGTCACAAAAAAGCAAAACTAACCTTCTTTGTCTTATTAGCCCCTGCCACAAGCAAGGCAGGGACTATAGTAATCGAAATGGTAACATTTAACATTAATTCAAGTTGCTTACTATGACCAATAACGAGTTATTATCATGAATAACCAAACCTTTTTGACATGAATCGCTTTGATCATCTTATTTGGCCTCTTCCGAGGCAGGGATGCTAAAACCATAAGTTATATTCTTTTCATTAGAAATTTCACTTCGCATCTGGAGAAAGAGTAAATTAATGCTAGTATTAGTTAAAAACATTAAATGTTATATTAATGAGCCTAGTTTGAAATCACTCTTGGCTTCAAAAACAATGTTCAACGCTTGAAATCACTCATGGCTTCAAAAACAATGTTTGTCGCTTTTCTACATGTACTTTGCCACTACTTTCTACATGTCTATCTGTCGAAGGATTTTGTCTTGTATGTCTACCACCACTTGAAATATACGTACCATACCTCGTAATAGTTGTACCTTAGCCCTCTATCCCCATGCCAAAAGTAAACAAGAACAAAGAACACCTCAATCGATGCTTTGCATTAACAAAATTTCTTTTATATGGTTGGAATAAAAGTACAATTTACTGGAATAGCAAGACAACTTCCGTTATGGTAGGAATCAGAAAACTTACACGAGGAACTAGAGGAACCAAAAGATCTTCCATGTGCATGTGAACCTATAGACAATTCTTTAAGTGTGGCAAAGGCAGGATAGAATTCAAGTTCTTTCTCTTCCAACCCTGCAAAATTGCTATTTCCTTTCATAAATCCCCGACGAGGAGAACAGTTATTGTAGGCATAGCTATGCCTTCAGCCGATATGCAAAGTACAAAGTTCCCAAATCCTAAAAAAAAAGTCCTTAAAAAGGAATTATTGGTAAACCATATAAAATCATGCAAACGATATAAAAAAGCATTGAAAATTTGTACATGTCCGTGTTGTTGCCAATGTAAACTCCTGAACGAAAATTCCTTAAAAAAACATTATTGGTAAATCATATATTATTAAACTGAAATCGCGTAGAATCATATGTAACTGTGCTTCTACTAACTTTTTATTTTCAAGATTATGATGTACAAGAATCGCAGTCCCAAAGTCTCCTTTTCCAATCTACTCCATTGCCTCATAGTGATCCATTTTGGACTCCATAAGCAGTCAATTCCAGAGTCTATCGAATAATATTCCAGATAGGTATTTCCTTTCAAATCTTCATGATGCAATGATCTTTTTTCAATTTCAAACAGATTTTGTATTTGGGGATTCAATAACAGAGCTGTTACAGAAAAAGTGCCTGACTTGAGGTTCCCTTTCCATCAGAGATTTTATAAGTCATTCAATGGTTGATATTCATGACCTTAATGCACAAGTCATTATTTAGGATAGGAAATAACTACACAAAATTATTGCTAGTCCAGGTACTGAGAAATAGAACATGTACAAAATACTGCAAGATATTATGCATTTTTTGGCAGAGACATACCACTAGATACTTTAGTAATGCGGTATATTTAGTATGGGTTTTCTTTAAAATCAGGCAAATGAAAAGAACTGTCTATTCTAGGTAGATTCAACCAATTTTGTAAACTTTGTTGTATGGATGCACTCCAAATGCAGATTTTAATATGAAATATATTTCTTGCTACAATTTAAAAAAGAATGTTGCTAGATTTTGAAGATCTAAAGTGTTTATTCCATACTCACTGTTTAGCATCTACTTGTGAAGTTTCTTCCTTTCGTATTTATAATGTGTATAACTTAGAAGAATTGCATGAAGTCTATGTTTGTACTATTAACCAGGAACAAGATAGTATTCATTGTGCCCTATGTAACCTAACAGTTATTCCCTAGATAGCCATAGCTAATCTTTTGTGTGTATTTGTGTTTCATTTTCCCATTTATTATGATAATGCATGGTTCAAATAAATTTTCAAAAATAGCTTTGCCGCAAGATGCAATTATCATTATAATGATTTGTTGAAAAGGTATTCAAATGGTTACTCACCATTTGGTGTATGGTTGGAGCCTTTTCCATAGTCCTCTGCAGGCCCATCAATAATTTTCTTATCACCATGAAAAGAACACTTCCAAGAAAACACCATCTTCAATAATAAACCAGTAGATCACTTTATTTTCTGAACTAATAATTGAAATCTCTTAATCAAACATTATATCAAAATTTCCTGAGCATTGAAAAACTATTAAATCATAGAATCAACTTAAATATATTGGCAAGAAAACACCTACAGCATGCTTTGGGCTTCCAACTGGCTCTGCAGTCGCAATGGCAGGGAAACTAGATTTTACAGCTTCGATATATGTCATTGTACTTGGTTCGAAAGTTATTTCATAATTCTTTAGCATAGTGAGATCATTAAGAATGCAGTTTATTGGCATCTTCTCAATAGTCTGATCCTTGTGTATTTCTACAAGAGGTGATGATAAGCTAAAAATTGTTGTCTGATCTGCTGAGAGCGACCTAGCTATTCCTTGGCCTAAAAATTCAGATAGATTTGGCAATAGTTCAGAAGCTAATGGTAATAGATCATTTTTTTCCAACATCACAATATAGCTTTGCAATAGGAAGGGAATTATGATTAGTTTGTATATGAAATTATCTCAATTACGATTGGAATGCATGTATACTAAAAGGCAAACATCTTGTAATTCAACATAATAAAAAAAGAACATTACATACAAGATATTTGTTGGATGGTATATATAATTTGTACCTTTGCAAAGAGCATATCCAAGTGTTTGGCAAGGATAGAACCATAACTAACAAATTGTTTCTTTGTAGGCCACATTTGTAAAGAAAAACAAACAAACAAACTCCATATTGTCAATAAATAAAATATGCACTATATATAATGCTTTGAATGAATATTATTTCTATCATCTAATCAAAGCTTAGCATAGTATATTAATTGGAACTAAATGGAAAAGTCTAGTTAACAATTTAAGTTCCCAAAATCATATGACGTAGAATATGTGACATCTAAAAAGTTCAACCTATTATATTTACACAATTATTTTGTGAACCTAAATTTCCAAAGGAATGCTTTGGTATCCAATGTTTAAAATTAGTAGTTTATTAAATGTCATTGATGACATAGACAGAACACAATAAATATGCTTCCAAAAACTAATATGGGTTTAAATACAATAAGTAACAAAACCATATCCTTGCAGGAATGGAAATAGAAACAATAGAGCATTGCCCTCTAGACTCTTATCTCAAACAGAACACGGGAGCTTTAGCTAATAGGCTAGCAATAAAGAAAACCAAAAATAGGCTTACCTTTGACTTGCATGCCTATTAGGGAGGCACATCCTTTTAGAAGTATAAAATGCAAGTTTTCAACCCAACCTTACTTTCAGGACCATTAAGTAACCTTACTATACCAAATGCATGATACATCCTTTAAAAGCATGGAATGAAACTTAGTAAAGGCAAGTGGGAATAAGTTCATACCAAAAACCCAAGCCAGCAAACAGGTTCAAAGAATACCTGAGAAGTACTGGGTATTGTCATGATGTAGACTTCTTTCCTTGGCCGCCTTGTGAACCCTTAGTGATACTAAGGGAAAAAATTGTTTCAACCTAGCCCCTTGCATGCACAAAAACTCATATTTATTAGTTTCTTTATCCAAAACGATTTATGGATATCTTGTTTCATCTTATTTCTGGCTGCATTGACCAGATGAGTGATGTAATTTCTCTATTTTTCCCTTTTTCCACCCAACCAGGCCCCCAAAAAGAGAGGACGAACGATGATTATAAACCTTGAAACTAAGTTCTAACCATAAAAGCACTATCATTTGCTAAGCTAACTAGACAAACTAATAAGAATTCACAAAATAGTAGTCTCCAACAGGGAACACTAAAAATTAGTGATTAAATGTAACTTCTCACACTTGCTTGAGCTTCAATATTTAGCTACTAGTGATTCCAGACTCACTGTTTCGCTTTTCTCTCAAAATCTCCCAATGTTAACTCGTCATTTTGGTTGATATCAATGTCATCTCACTAAAATTGGATTTATCTCACCGAAATTGGCTTTATCTCGGCATCATCTCCATAGAGGCCTGCAGCAATCTCTGTAATGAGATTATTCTTAGCTCATTCTTCCTTAGAAGTAGGTGGTTGCAACTAAACATGCCACTAGCTTTGAAAGTCGAAATAATGAATTAGTTTGAGATTTCTAGAGGGTGCACATGTTATATGCGAGAGACTTTATATATTCATGTAGCGCAGGACCCTACAAGAGTTCCATGGGTTATGTATGTGATCAATTATGTATGTGATCGATTGAATATAGTAACATATGAGATAAGGTAACATAAAAATACCATATATATAGGAACAAGCATAGAACTTGTAGCATATTCATAAGTATTAGCATAATAGTCGCACTGAATAGTTCGTATTTTTTCTATACTTTAAGCGTGCAAGCTAGGAGCCTCATCCTACCTACTATCACTTTAATGTAAATACATGTCATATAATTGTCACAATGGCAAACATTATTTTTCCATTATAATAAAAGTGGACCATGACAAATTGTATGTACATAAATATTATCTAGTCTATAAATATTGGATAAACAGTATGTGATATTCATAAACATTATGCACCTTAGAGGTGCCACAGTGTAATAAGAGTGATAATTCGTTATTATACATTCTTTTAACTTATACGGACATATACACTTTGAATAGATAATTCATATTTAACCAGTTATGCACCACAACATATACAATTTGATTTCAGAACGAGAAAGTCGTAAGAGTAACAAATCCTCTAGCCTCACAAATCTGTGACCATTGCCTCGACAATTTTGCTAATGAAACTTGAAGTCCAACAATTATCTCTTGTCAGATTTTGTTCCCATTTTTTGTTCTATTTCCCATTTCCAATTTCTCGTAAAGTAGTAGTCAAGATGTACTCACAAATAGATTTAAAGTCAACTATGCCTCATATATTTTCAACTGTATGTGTTTTTTCTTAGTAATTCACATCTTTGTACAATTGAACAAGAAAATCATGGCTACAGGGTTAGGGGATGCAAGATTTTCTAATGGTGTCTACAAGGGTTGCATTCTTGGCAAGCATCTAGAGAAACTACAGGGTTGCAGGATACAAGATTTTCTGATGGTGTCTATGAGGGATGCATTCTTGACAAACATCTAGAGGAACTGTTCCTCTAAAGCATTAAATTGCATTATATTGTTCTTCTGCATAAAGTCCATCTTTCTCAAAGTAACTTGTAGATATTTCCAGCTCAAGGCAAGGACTTGTTGCCATGCAACATCCCTTGTTATATGTTGGAAATATTAATGAGAGATAATAAACGTCCATTAAATGCAAGACATTCTTAAAACTTATAAACCTCCTTGTAAAGAAGATTCACATGTGGACCAAAAAGATAAATCTTCTTAACCTTCTGCTAATGACTTCATCTTACATAAGTAATTTGTAATTTGATTCCAAAAAAGTAATTTTTCATAAATTTATTATAATTCAAACTCTAAGTAAATGATTTTTTTCTTGAACACTAAATAAAATGAGGGAGTAATTCACAAATCATAAACCTTTTACATAGGAGAAGGGATCAAAACTTAATGAAAACTTTAATTAATTTACTCCATCCATATTTTTTTGTTAATTTTAAAATATCCTTTCTTATACCTTGGCCTCTCTCAATGAATGAATGAATGAATATATATATAATATATATATATATATATATATATATATATATATATATTATATATATATATAATGAAAATGAATTTTTTATTTAAATAAAATTTCTAATATCAATCCTCAATGGGGGTGGTAGTCGATTTAATTTTTTGAAGCTATAGCAATTGGGGTTGTGCTTGCCTCCTCCTGAAACCACTATGCATTAATGGCTTGAAGGGGTGTGACATGAGTATGTTTAAGGATGCATGAAAGATAATAGTTGAGATGAAGGTGGGTTTCTATATTTACATGGTTTTTTTGGTAGTTTTGTTCTCTGTAGGGGTATGTTGGGGTGGAGTCGAGGGCCAAACCTCATCCTACCTTTCATGGTTGTTACTTTGGTCAATGAATAAGGTGACTTTGGATTACTCAAGTCTCGATTATGATGGAGTTGGTTTGCATTCTAGACCTGGTTTTGTTTTGGTGAGGTTATTTCTCAACTTATCTTGATTTATATGCATGGCTGGTTTTTATGTTCCTAAGGTGGTTTAGATTGTTGGGGTTAGTCCAACTGTTGGTTATTATAAGTATCTTGTTTACTTTTAGAGGTCCACGAACCATTTTAGTTCTATGGTGTTTTTGTTTTCAATTTGTATTCTTTGGGTATGTTCTAAATCAAATAGTTTTAGAGGTTCTGAGCTTGGGTCGAAATTATTCTATGGAGTCTGTGTAAAAAAATTTGGTCACTTGTTCAATTGCAGGTTAGTTTATCTTGAATTTTTTTCTCTTTGATATTGAATCATACATTGGTAGAGTTGCACATTTCATGGTGTTGTGTTCTAAGGTGTCTATTGAAGGAGGAGAATCTCCATATGTTCCTCCTATATTTTTTATTGGCTCTGATGTAATTGCAAGAATTTTGGGACACGATTTGGTGTTTTTAGGTTTAGGGTGTCAAATTGGTGTGTCTCACTCATCTCTTGTTTTGCAATTCGAGGTTGTATTCAGTGTCCTTTCACCACTTCAGTGATGCCTCTTAGACAATAGATGCATTGTAAACAGGGATTAGGAATTCATGTTTCTATGGGATAGAGAAAGGTCAAACCTTTTTCCTACGATTATGTAGCTTCATATTTCCATGTTATTCCTCCAAAATTGTGCAAGGAAATCAATGATTTGGACTCTCTAGATGGAGAGGAACGAGTTTCTCATTCAGATTCCAGGTTGCTTGATGTGATTTCGAAGAGGAATATTGGTCCTATCCTTTGCAAGTGCAGGAAGAAACATATTCTTTCCTCAGTAGATTTGCATCAGCAAATTCTCACCCTATTAAGTCTGGTTCTCAAAGACAAGAAGTCGTAGAACTATAATGTTCTCTCCTCCTTGGAGGATGTCAAATGAATGCTTCTCAATCAATGATTTTTCTTGGATAACCTAGACTCTCGTCTAGATCATGTAGAGGGATATATTGTGAGTGACTTTGTGACTGGAGATCTTTTGGATCCCCCGAGTTCACGTGTGCAAGAGCCAAGAACTATTTATTCTTTAGAGAATGGCTAGTGTTGCAAAGTGTTGAGGGTGCTTGAAGGAAACTCTTGTTTTTTGATGTCCATGTTGTTTGGCCTTCAATGCATGGTTGATGTTCAGGTTGGTGTAGTTCATAAGTCTGGCATTTCTAATGATCATTGTAGTGTTATGATGCTAGTAGACTTTTTTCTTTACGTCTTGATTTCATTTTCTAGACTTCTCAGCTGGTAAATTGTTTTGGTGTCCTATGTTAATTACCAGTTGTAATATGATGAAATCATGTCGAGTTCATGCTTTGTAAGTGTGATGCAGCGGTGGTGTTTGGATATCTTCATTTTGACTTAGTTCTAATGCCCTTTCTTTTCTCTGAATTATTGGCTAAGATAGTGAGGTAATAGAGTTTGTATTTGGCACTTAGCATTTGTAATGGCATTTGTATTGATGTTGTATGGATTTTGCAATGGCGTTGGCCTGGGTGCATGGATTTGTTTGTCCTAGATCTTTTAGTTTCTCTGTTAAATCTTTGTTTCACCTGCAATTTGTCTATGGTGATTGCCATAGTGAATTGTCTGAGGAGGCATTCTGAATTGCCATTGTAATTATTGTTTTTTGTTTAATATAAAAAGCTTTAGTTTACAAAA
This sequence comes from Pinus taeda, assembly GCA_000404065.3. Classification (NCBI taxonomy): domain Eukaryota; kingdom Viridiplantae; phylum Streptophyta; class Pinopsida; order Pinales; family Pinaceae; genus Pinus; species Pinus taeda. Next base: position 236,635 of record APFE031032099.1, on the reverse strand, counting down.
GACATATATATATATATATATTATATATATATATATATATATATTATATATATATATATATAATATATATATATATATATAATATATATATATATAATATAATATATAAAACTTTCAGAGAGAGGAAGGATTAAAACTTTGTAAAACTCTAATTAATTTACTTCATTCATATTGCTTTGCTTTGTTAAAGAATATCATATACTTCATCTTCTTACAATGATATAATATATATGCTACGAAAAATGAGATTTTTTACTTAATTAAGATTATGTGTTATCACATTTTGTATGTAGATTGTAAACAAGGGCTACATAGTAGCTAGTACCTGCCAATTAGTTTAAATATAGCTTAATTAAACTAAAAAATAATAAAGAAAAAAATTATTACAAAAATAAAACTAATAAAATATTGTTGACTGTCATCACGAAAAATTAAGAAATATGATTAACAATATTTTTTATATTAACATATATACACTTTAAATATATATGTGTATGTGCGTTTTATATTTTATTACTATATATATATTTTTTATAATTAAATTTATTAAATATGGTTCTTAAATATATAATAAGTCATTAATGGAAATAATAGAAAAAGGAAAAAAATCAAAATCAAAAGTTAAATCAAAAGGAAATAAACTAAAAACAAAAAATTAATACTAATAGAAATGAAAGTTACTAAATAGTGCATAATAAGACCTCAACCAACACCTTGCAAATAAAAATAAATTTAAATAATATAATAATAAATGACAAAAATTGAATTCTTAATGTTAAACTATGGATACGCTGCATAAATTCTTGGTCAAAGACAACCTAATTGGCAGTGAAAAGCAAAATTGAATGAGTAAATACCATGCTATAATAGTTAATTGAAGTTAAAATTTATAGAAATATATTAATCTATTTACTAAATATATATATATATATATAATATATATATAATATATATATTAATATATATATATATTTAATTTTTTTGGGTAATAATAAATTTTTGGTTTCCTTTTTTCTAAAATTAAAATAAGATAAAATATTTATGGGTTAGTCCATATAGATTTAATATACAAGAGTTTGTTGGATTTTTTATTAGGTAATAAATGGTTTTTTATTACTATTTTTATTTGCTAAATTAAAGTAATGATAAATATTTTTGGTTTGATGACTACATTGAGTAGATTTTATGTACATAGTGTGTACAATAACACTACGTTCACAATGTTGATCGCATAGGACCATATTAAGAAGAGTGTCCTTTAATGGTGGGGTGTTGACATGGGGTGTTTGCAAGACATTGCAACCTATTGTTTGAAAGATGTGTTGCTATATTTCCTATGACCATAAATGTTTAATATATTAACCATTCTCTTTTCCTCGTTAAGAGTCCATATATTAGTTTACAATAGACTCGCTAACCCATTTTTTCTTTACTTTAATGCATTTTTGACCTTATTCCATGGTGTGTGTGTTTTCAAGTGGGGTTGACTATCTATTACAATTTGGGTTTCCAAATGGGTTGATTTCCTTATTTTTTTCCTTTGACCTAATGATTCCTTTTTACAAATAACCCTAAGAGGGACACTATAGAAAGAGATTAGTAAATCCTACTTTGATGGACTAATGAATGTTTCCTTCTTTAGTGTTTGTATCATTGGTTAAACTATTTCATCCACCAAAAATTGATATTCCTTAAAACCTTGTCACCAAATAGGTATTTGCTTCCTACTCTTTCTCGAAAAAAATATAAGAGAATCTTTAACACTATCGATACAACATTTTACATTAAGATCTACCCATCATTTATAATAAAAAAATGATATACATCTATTGACCACATATTTGCAATTCAATATTTACTTTTAAACTTTATTAATTTTTTTTTTAAATACACATATAAACTCAATATATATTATAATATAACTTACTAATTTTAAGGAAATAAGAAAAAAAAATATCTTTAAAATTAGGATTACAAACACCTACATAATTTATCATCCATTACTCAAATCTTCATATTCACAAACTTGGTAGGCTGAGAAGTCCAACCCACACTCACATTGAAGATAAAATTTTTACACAAAGTAAAGACTTTATAAAAAATCAAAAATAAGATATTAAATATAATCCCACTTCAACACAAAACCTAATTTACGTTGTAATGTCTTTTAATAATTACATGGAAATAGAATTGAGTCTTTCACGAATGAAGTTTCATTATATTGAAGATAAAGTTTATATAAAGAGATAGAAGATATGATAATTTTATTTTTAAAAAGCAGTAAATTATAAATTCATTTTAATATACTATAATTCTAAAAATCTATAAAATTTTAAAAAATAAAAAAATTCTTAAGATTAGATTAAATAACTACATAATTACTGCAATTATTTATTATAAATTATTCAAAATATCATATTTACACATTTAAATTAAGAAATCTAATCCACACATATAAGTTACTATAATTTATTCATTATAAATTATTAAAAATATCATATTCACGAATTTAAATTAAGAAATCTAACCCACAAATAAAATATTTATACAAATATTAAAAACAAGGTATTAAGATTAACACATAAGTAGAAAAAAAAAACAAAAGGTCAAAATATAATCCTATTTAACCAAAAACCTAAGGTCAAAATATAATCCTATTTAACCAAAAACCTAATTTAAATTGTAATGTATTTTAAAAGTGAAATCTCATTATGTTGAAAAGACCAAATCATAGAGACATTAAGGGTAAATTTTATATAAGTTGTAAAAAAATAGGATATTATAATATACATAAACTTTTGTAATAATGGTGTTTTCTAAAACCTAACTATAATGGTGTTTTCTGAAATCTAATTATGGCGTTTATTTGAGTGAATTTTTCCCTGGTCTGGTTGTAAGGGTTCAGAGATGTAGTGTTGGTTGGCGTTTTACCGTCTAGAATGACAGGTTTCTCACTGAAGGTATGCATTTGGCTTTCTCCTAACCATTGGTTTAAATGTTTTTCTAATTCTTACGGATGTTGTTGGGAATTAGTATTACCAAATCTCCTTGGGAGGGTCATCACCTATGTGGGAGGTTTTTCTACTATTTTTCAGTCACGGGGTCCTTTTATTTAATTTTCTGGTGTAGGTTGGTGTTTTGGTCTCTATAATGTTTTTGGTGGTGGCCTAAAACCTATCAGTTTTTTCGTTATGGCAACAATGTTAGGCTTCCCTAATATCCTAGATTTTGGTGTTTGGGGGGAACCTGATGAGGCCCCCCATATCTTTCATAGATATTTTGAATATTATCCAAACCTTAGTCACTTCTTAGTTGATTTCTCTTTTCCAGTCCTGCTTTTGTTCTCCTCTCCCATCTCATCTAGTTCGTCTCTTTCTCATTCTTCTCCTCGAGCCTAGGAGGTATGCTCCCTCGGTGTTTCTAAGGGTATTGTTGTAGGAAATATTAGCATTCTTGTCTCATGTGACTCTTAAAGGCCCACTTCTGAGGAGGGGAGAATTCTTCATGAATTCTCGATTCTTTTGGGTTTGAATCTCTTTGCTAGAGCTAAGCTCGTGAACCCATCCCTCACACCTCCAATGGTTGACCCAAGGGTAGCGGCTCCTCTTAATATTACTGGTCCTGAGCTAACATTGGTGGCTTCACCTCCTTTTACGAAAGATCAAACTCCCCCTACACAAAATAATAATCACTCGAAAGTGTGTGGTGAAGCTGCAAGGGAACATAGGAGGAAGAAGGCTTAGAAAGTTGGTGTGACTAAACCTAATCTAACTCTTGGGGAGGATGTCAATTTGAACAATGTGTTGAGTCTGGTTCAGAGAATTTTGGCTAGCAGAATGTTTTATATATCCTTCTCGAGGGAAAGTATCTAAGCATGGGTGTAGAGTGCATGGAAACCCCTTATTGGATATTTCCCTAAGATTATTCTCCTTGCTAATGGTAGGTTCACCTTTCACTTATTGCAGGAGTATGATCTATTTAGAATCTCATCCAAACCCTGGGTATTTGTTAAGGGCTTCCTCTGGACCCAAAGGTGGCATGTGAGTTCAATCCATCTAATGAGAATCTGTGAATTAAGTATTATTAGGCCAAACTTCCTAGTTTTCCATTGGAGCTTTGGAGGAGGGCCACCATTATCAGTATAGCCAATGTGTTGGGGAAGTTTGTATATTTTGAAAATAAATCATTGGTGTAATTCGACAAACAGGTCGCCTGGGTGTTGGTAGAGCTGGACTTAGTAGCCAATCTTCCTAAGGAAATTATAATCTGATGTGGTGGGATACATATATGCAGAAGCTGGATTATTGGAAAATTCCATTATGTTGTCGTAAATTCCAAACAAGTCATCTTCAAAATGAATATAGTCGGTCGCACAGAAGGAGGGGTGCAACTCACCAACTCAGGCCTTTCCAGGACATGGCCTAATTTTTATATGCCTAGAAACGTGTCTCAAACTCGTCTATATTTATGGAGGTCCCCTCTGGGTCTTCTGGGCACATCTCTTCAGGGCAATGCAAGTTAACCAACTCTAAGTCTCATGGGGTGATATTCGAACCCATGGAGTCTAAATCTCTTCAGTATAATTCTATGGAGCTATTTTCGGATGTGAACATCACTATATATGTTCCTTTGTAGCCCAGGTAGCGGCGTATTCTCAGCCCAGGTAGCCTCTATGCAAGAATCTTTAATCTTTGTTCTTACTCCCGAAGATATTATTATGTTGGATGATCTCAATCATTTCTCTGTTAGTAACGATTTTGTCCTTAATTCGATGGTTGGCTTGCTCAAAGGTTTGCTAGTTGTTCTTGGCATCAACCCCATTAACAATAGATTTTCAACTCGCTCCTATAATTTGGACGTTATTCACCTTGGGACTTGTTTTTCCCTTAAGCCTTCTATTCCCTCTTCGTTGAACCAAAATGTCCCCCAACCCTCTTGTAACGTAACCAAATCCTCCTTTAACATTGAAGGAATGGGGTACCAAAGCTCTCTAATAGAATCTGTAACATATCCAATTGGGGTAAAAAAAAAATCTTCTTCTTCTTCTGAAACATACTATATGCTCGATCTTATTCGGACCGTCGATAGGAAAAAAATGATAGTTCAGCGTAGTCATCACAACATATTATTCGAAAATAAATGGCAAGGGCACCAATGGAGGGATTGCACACAACTCGGGAAATTTATATATTAAAATGAGGTGGTCCCCTATGCTCATAATGTTTGAACGAGATCGACAAATGGCAGCTAGCTCCCAACGCATCTAACGGTTTCTGACATCCCCCACCTGTCGAACTTTAACACCTGTCGAACTTTAACAGGTGAGGTGGTGTCATAAGGAAGTTTGATGAAATTTCTCATCACCTTAATCTATGGATCAGAGTAACTCCCGACACATCTAACGGTTTTTGACATCCTCCCACTTGACGAACTTTAACAGGTGAGGTGGTGTTAGGAGGAAGTTTGATGAAACTGCTCATTGCCTTAATCGACGGCCCAAATCCATTACTAGGGAACTTTCCCTGGTTACGAAAACAATGTGTGTGGTTTCAAGTGTGGTTGCCAAAACCACTCAGAACCCACATGCCGACAATTCATAGGCCTTGGAGATAGGATTCCTTCTGTCATCATCTCTTGATAGTCCCTAGTGCCCACTAATCTACAACAATTAAATTCATAAAGGAGTTGTCCACTGAGGTGGAGGAATTGCTCAGACGGCCAAAAGTGGCTGGAATTCGGGGTTAAAATTTTTCAAAAAATCTTGTAGAGGTAGTGTTTGAATTTTGTTTTTGATGGTGGAAATGGATTTATCACCATCAAAAACGTCTAAGACACCTAAAATTTTGAATTTTAACAATTATAACTTGGATTTACAAAAATCCTTGCCGGATTTTCTCTAAATATGACCAGAATTTCCATAACTTTCCGAGCAATTCCTCTGGCTAGTTAGACTACGACATTCATAAAAGGATATGGGATTCTGAGCTCCATGATTCCACTATGCTAGGCTAACATCATCCTTGCCACATGTTGACTTGTGAGAGGTCCGCATGTCACACATTTGTGGGCTTTTGGGTGCCTAAAAACCCCAAGATTTCTTGCCACATGTCCATTGACACGTCAAGATGACATCACCTACAAACAATGATGTGTTAAAACCTGTCCCCCTATAAATCCTCAATGTTGGATCCGAACTCCCCAAATTAATTCAGTTCACATTTACTTACAGGGTTTCGGGATCTGAGACTCTCAGGGCTTCCTACATTTCGAGATTTCCATTTCCTGGATTATGGATCTTGACGCTCTAATTTAATTTGCAATTCATAATTGGTTACGTGATTCTAAGGTCTAACTCGGATGGTGGTTCCCAACATCAGTTATTTTTGTTACGGGATCGCTCTATTGACGATCCCGGGTTCGTCAAGTGACAGACTTCTCAGTGACTAACAAAATTAAGCTACGTGATCCAACTCTCCTGGGATTTTACTAGCCACATCACCAATCTCTCGTCTAATCGTATGAAGGGAGAATCTATCTCCACCAATAGGAAGTCTTCCCGCCTAGGGTTGTGACTTTCAAGGGATAAGGTTATCCAAACCTTTTCTATAATATCAGGCTTCGCTCGTTGGCACCACAACAAAATCCTTTCCTTTCTTTTTCCACCATGACTCAGGCATGGGGCTTTAGCTCTACCTCATTCAACGTCTTAATTAATGATTTTTGTGATCTCCTTGAAGACAATATCTACCGTTGTACAGGCTTCCTCGAGTCAGTTTTCTTGAATGCGACTATGTCTGAGAGGTCTAGTAGACCTCCAGATCTACGTCAATATTTCTCCACTCTTTCGATGTCACTCTCAGGTGTTCCACGATGTTATCCCTATCAAGATTAGGTGATAGCTTTATTGATGGATTCCCAACATGTGGGCCTTCCCTTCCTTTAGGTACGAAATTCCTCGCATGGAAGCACAGGCACTCCTGCATATATTACCTACCACAAGCCTAGCGCGAGCTTCCAAGAGGTTCCCACCTCTCTTTCCACACGCCAATAGTTCCAAGATCCATGTTGACTCTGCAAGAAGCTCTTTGGTGCTATGCCACACCTTCCAATGCCTCACCTTCAACACGAAGACAAAACTTACAAATATCCATCCTACCTAAAATGCTAGACTGTCAGACATCTAGGTAAAGTTGCAGGGCTCAACTAGCCCTGGGGAAACACTCTTGACCCTCATACATTTCTTTCCTAGCAGCACAGTAACTTGTAAATAAACATTGACTTTGCGAGTAGAGTGTCTTCCATGTAAACTTTATATTAATAAAGGTCTCATATCCCACTACTTTTCAAGGGTCATCTCAAGCTCTCATGGCTTTGGCTATGACCTATAACATATCATGGAGCTTACTTTTATTAATGTATTATTATTAACATAGTTGAGAATTTCATTCAGATTTAGGTTCAGCTCAACTTCATAGCTTATACATCATATTAGGTGGTTTATGGTGCCTCTTTATGCATCAAATACACATTTTTTACCATCAACGAGTCATTACACACATTTTGCTTCAAGATCCAAGCACAAACACACTTATATATAATCAACATAAATGTTAGTGGGGAATCCCCACAGGGATGCACAACATATGCAAGTATTAACATCACAAATATAGTCCCTGAGTCCCATAAACATTATTAACAATAGTGCAATATGATTTCTTAAAAGATTAGTGAACATACACAAATAAATATCTTTAAGTTTGTAGGGAAACTAATTATGGGACAAGGACTCTCCACCCAACCATAGACAAATACAACCACTTATAATTGAAGTTGTCACCACTGACCCAGATTCCAGAGTCTGAGGGGGAAGTGCTTGCTTCTGGGACTTTACACTAGCTTCCAACTGAAACAAGGAATCTAGAGGACCTCCTACCTCAATTCCACTATTTGATTAATTCTTTATTTTCCAGCACAGGGAGTCCATAGGTGCCCAATCTCATGCCCAAGTGCACACACAGTTATTCACCCCCTTCTAGGGAGTCTAAAATCCACTACACCAACAGGGAAATATCCAAAACTCTTTCATCAAGTCTTCCTCTGCTTCTGCTTTAGGATGGTCTCTTCCTATGTTGTTACGAGGCTCCAGAGTATGCCATATCAACCCACAGCCTCTAGGGGACCCAAGTTGTTATAGGGATCTAGAGATTCCATCTGAACCCACAACCTCTGAGGTCCCAAGTTTTTGTCGGGCTCCAGAGACCTCTATCTCAACCCACATCCTCCAGGGACCCAATTTGTCACACGGCTCCAAGGATCTTATTTCAACCCATTGCATCCAAGGACCCCAATTTGTTACTAGGCTCCAGAGACTAGTAACGCAACCCACTTCCTTGAGGGACAGAGAATCGATCCCCTACTCTTCTCTTATCTTCAGTGCTACCTCCTGAAAGATTCTGCTAGAGGTTAGATTCCAATCCCCTTCTCAGTTTGCCTCCAATGCAAGGGTCTTTGTTCCCTTGTTGTGAATATTTCGAATGGGTCTCTCCCAAAGAAAAATCTCCTCCTTTCAAATGGGTCTCTCCCCTTCTACTTTTTTTTACCTCCTCTCTAAACGAATGCCTTTTTCTGAATGGGTGCTCTTTGGTGTTTGAATGCTCTCTGTTTTTCGAACATTCTCTACCATTCGAATGCATCCTTCTTGAATTCTCTCTCCTCCCCCCATTCCAATCCCACCTTCCAATGGATCCTCTACTTTCTTGCTTAGCCCTCCTGCATTTTTTGTCAACATTATTTACTATTGTGTCTTTGTTGTTTGCATCCCTTTTTAATTTTTTCCTCTTTGCGTGTTGTGTTTTTTCAACCAAGCATGAGCTTGAGTAATTTTCTTCATCCCATTTAATTTAAAGAACCAATTCATTAAATTCATGTGCTAGTCAACTTCAATGGTTGTCCTGAAAATTCAAGTTTCTTGTTGGCACAAGAACCCATAACATCCCAAGCAACAATCCTCCTTGCCCAACTCTAGAGTTTGTGTCCCTTTGACTCAATGCCCTTTTATTTTAACTTCTCACATTGCATAATATTTACAACATATTTACAATATGGCTCATGCAATAACCTTTTGTGGGTTTTCAAAGTCCCCTCCTCCTTGAGGGAACACTGCCCTCGGTGTTCATTTACACATATACAATGCTAGAATTAAAGTAAGACACATATTGTTTCATGGAGCTTTATACACAAAAATCTATATAGTATTTACAATTATACACACTTTTTTTAACCATCAAACAAGAAAGGATAATTAACTTTCATGACATCATCCATCTCCCATGTGGCATCCTCTAGCCCAAAGTGCTTCCACTCCACCTTGACTTGCTCTATAGTTCCATTCTGAAGCATGAGACTCCTCCAGTCTAGAATGCACATGGGCTCTATTTAGAACTCTCCATCTAGTTCCACCTAAGGACAGACCAATCAATCACATGATTAGAATCCTATACATACCTTTTAAGTAAAGAAGCATGGAAAACATCATGAACTCTAATTGATGGAGGTAAAGCCAACCTATATGCTATTGGTCCAATCTTTTCAAGAATTTCAAATTGCCCACAATACTATGGTGCCAACTTGGCGCATGTCCCCATCCTTAGGGAACTTTTCTTGGGTTTAATTATTAGGTACAAATCTTCCCCCACTTGGAACTCTTTGTGTACCTTATGCTTATCTACATAGCTTTTTTTCTATCATGTGCCACTTTAAAATTTTGCTTTATGATCTAAACTTGTTGTTCCATATCCTTAAGCATATCAGGTCCTACATGAACTCTGTTAGCTTGATCACTCCATCTAATAGGAGTATTACAGCTCCTTCCATAGAATGCCTCAAAGGGGCTCATCTTTGTGGACTCTTGGTGTCCATTACTGTATACAAATTCCACAAGTGGAAGATATTCTTCCCATTTCTTGGGTTGATACATCACATACATCCTTAACATGTCCTCAAGGATCTAATTTATCCTCTCTATTTTCCCATTTGTTTGTGTATGATAGGCTATACTGAATGCTAATTCTATTCCCAACCCTAAAAACAGTGCCTTCCAAAACTTGGATGTGAATCTAAAATCTCTGTCGAACACAATCTTCTTAGTAATGCCACGTAGCCTCACAATCTCTTTTATGAAGATTTGTGTTATATCTCTAACATAATTGTTGGATCTAACTACCACAAAATGAGCTACTTTTCTAAGCTTATTCACCACTACCATGATTGCATCATGATTCTTAGATGTTTTGGGTAATCATGTAATGAAATCCATAGAAATTACCTCCCACATTCATTCTAGAATAGGGATAGGTTGCAACAATCATGTCGGGTGTTTTTATTTAGCCTTTACCTATTGGCTTTTGATGCATCTCAATACGAAAGTCTCCCACTTATTTCTTCAAATTTGGCTAGTGATATTACCTTTTAATCAATGTGAGGGTCTTTTGATACCTTGGGTGGCCTGAGTAAGGCTTGACATGGAATTATTTCATTATTTTCCTTTGTAATTCATCATTGCTAAGCACGTCAATTATGTCGTTAAATCTGACTAAGCCATCCTCAGTGAGATGATATCCTTCATCCACACCACTTTGCTGCAACTTGTCTTTCATTTATAGGTATTCTTCACTATGTTTCCCAACACCTTTGATTCTTTCTTCCATATCTGCGGAATACAATCTTACAGTTTCCAAGTGATTTACTTGTATTCTTCTACTCAAGGAATCAACAACCTTGTTTTCCTTATCTTTTATGTACTTAATTTCGAATTCAAACTCATTGAGCATGGCCAGCCATATTGCTTGCCTAGCATTTAACTTCAGTTGTTCGAACAAGTATTTGAGTCCACTATGGTCTGACATGAGTATGAACTTCCTACCAAGAAGTTAGTGCCTCCAAATTTTGAAGGCATGAATTATGGCAACCAATTCTAAATCATGTGTCACATAATTTTCCTCATGCTTATTGAACTTTCTAGACTCAAAGCACACTACTTTCCCTTCCTGCATTAAGACTCCACCAATTCCCTCTTTGCATGCATCTTTACACATCACAAAATCCTTGTCAGGATCTGTGATTCTCAGCACTGGCACACTAGTGAACAATCATTTTAGTTGCTCAAAGCTTTCTGCACATTGTGCATTCCTCTCAAATCTTATCCCTTTTTTCTACAAGGTTGTAATGGGCTAGCTGATTTTGGAGAAATTATGAATAAATCTCATGTAGTATCTTACAAATCCTATGAATAATCTAACTTCATCCACGTTCCTTAGATTTGGCCACTCCCATATGGATTTGATCTTTTCAAGGTCAACTAATATTCCTTCCTCAGAGACGATGATCCCTAGATAGTATATTTAAGCTTTGCATAGAGCTTATGTTCTCTCAAAAGTTGTAACATTGCAACCAGATGGTTTTCATTTTCCTCTTCCATTTTTTAATAAACTAATATGTCAACAAAAAACACCATGACAAACTTGTCCAAGTAAGGACGTAGCACTCCATTCATCAGGAACATTAATGTGGTAGGGGCGTTAGTAAGCCTAAAGAGTATCACTACGAATTTGTAGTCCCCATATCTTGTTTCGAAATTATTTTTATGAATGTCCTCCTCCTTGATTCTTACTTGATGGTAACCTAACCTTAGGTCAATTTTGGAGAAAATTATTTCTCCCCTTGACTAGTCAAAAATATCATCGATCCTTGGTAATGGGTACATTTTCTTGATGGTTACCTTATTCAACAATATGTAATCAATGCATAATCTAAGGGTTCCATTTTTCTTCTTTACAAATAATATTGGTGCTCCCCAAGGGGACACACTTGGCCTTATGTAACTTTTTTCGAGCATTTCCTTCAGCTGTAATTTTAGCTCAACCAACTTTGGGGTTCTCATCCTATATGGAGATTTGGACATTGGTGTTTCTCCTAGTACAATCTTGATAGAAAAATATATCTCTCTATGAGGAGGTAATCCAGGAATCTCCACTGGAAAAACAACTGCATATTGTTGCAATATAAGGTACCTTTGAAGCAATTCAACTTCCTTTTCCTCTACTTCTCTACCAGCTTCCTCATTATTGCAAACTTGTACCTTAAACAACATGGATCCTTTCCTGTTTTTGTTTTTGGCTTGCAAAGAAATGATCAACCTCGCTGATATGGTTTTCTTCTTGCCTTGCAACACTCTTTTTGTTCCTTACTCATCTAAACATTCTATCACTTTCTCATTGCAATCTACCTTGATCTAGTGTAAGTACAACAAATCCATGCCCAATAATATGCCATACCCACCTAATGGAAACACATTCAAGTGGGTTATTATGGGCATGAAATTGAGCTCCATTGCACATGAATTTACCCAATGGTTGATTCTTCTCATTGTCCTTGCTATTAATTGAATCAGCCAAGGTTCTTGATCCAATTCCTTACCCAATATGCCCTTCCCAACAATTTCTGGGCTAATATAGCTATAATTTGAACCTGGATCAATTAAAATAGAAATGAATTTCTCTTATAGATTACCTTCCATCTCAATTATGGATTCTTGGTGATCTATTTGGTAATTGTCCATTTTTACATAAATCCTTGGTATACTCCAAGCTACTTCACCCATTGTACTTTCATCTTGAGCATTGTAAATCTTTGGTCCAACATTCTATTGATGTGTACACTCTCTCCTTCTATGGTTCCCACCACAAGTTCAGCACTTGAGTGGTTCTCAACCTTCAATCTTGGGTTGTGTTGATGCGAATTTCTACACAGTTTTCTTAACAACAACATTGGGTCTTTGTTAAAACTATTGTGCCTCAGTTGTGTGCTTCTATTCCTTCCTGTCTAGGTTTTTATTTAGCCAATTCTTATTACGTCCAGCATTTCTCTTGCTCTTTCTATTACTCTTTCTATTACTCATAAAACTTTTTTCTTTACTATCATAGTATCGTTTAGACAAGTATTGTTCTTTAATGAGCCTCTCAAACTCCTCCCAGGTCAACTTCTTCTTAGTAATGGATATCACATTCTTAAATTCCTCCTACGATATGAAAACTTTCTATTTTAAGTTGTATGAGGAAACTTTAGCCTTCATATTCTTAGAATAGTCATGTATTGAAGAATTTCTTCATTCCTAGAAACCACGCTTCTACATCCTCTACTTTCTTCATAGCCCCATCAAATGTAGGTGGATTTTCCTTCTTAAATTCTTCAGGCGTATTCTCCTTTGCTTTGTTTTTTGAGCGATGTTGATTGAGAGAATAGTGATTCCTTCTAGAAACTAAATTAGATATTTTTCTTGAATATTGCACCTACGTGCTAGTTTCCCCTCTTGGAGTGCTCAAAAGTCTACCTCTTGGCACAGTGTCCTCACTCCCTTGCTTATGCCTCTCTCTGGACCTACCGCAATTTGCTTTGTTGGTGTTTTCTTCCATTTCATGAGGGCTTTTCCGGTCTCTATGACTCTCCCTCCTCTCAGATTTCCTTTGCCTCTGCCATCTGAGAGACTGTGCAGGATAATTGCATTGATCCATGCTTGTCTTTCTTTGGATCTTACCAGCCTCTCATTATCAGCCTTAAAACTTCTCACCTCATCCCTTAGGCTTCTCAAGGTGTCCATTTGGTTTGGGGAATGATCCCCTTCACCTTGGCCAACTAATCTCTCTTCTTTATTAGCTCTGACCCCCTCACTTCCATGTTGTGACTGATCAGAACTATACTCAACCATTCCAGTGCTCATTACTGTGACCTCTTCTACTTTATGTTGCTTGTGATGTATTGTCAATCACACACATTATTAGGCATCTCAAAATAATAAATAACACAAACTCAGGGTCATTATTTACCATGGAGATTTATGTTGTGATAAAACAGTCATGTTAGTGTGTCAACACATTCACTAATATATGCATCGATCATTCAATCCCTTAATCATGATAATAAAAAATAATAGCATATTTATGACAATCAAGAACAACAACATATTTATGATTTATGACTAAATGCAAAATGCATGACCATGGTTCTACGCTCAGGCAATCTTACACTAATGTTGGATTACCCATGAAACAATTATCAATGAATTTGTTCACCTTTTAGCATTAAATATTCAATTAGTAAAATTCATTTCTTTTTAAAGAAACCATCAGTTGCCCATGGCGAGGCCCGTCCAGTCCAATATTGAACTTGAATGCTTTTATATCACTCTGTAACGTACCCAACTCCTCCTTTAACATTGAAGGAATGGGGTACCAAAGTTCTCTAATACGATCTATAACATATCCGATTAGGGTATAATTATTTTATTTTATTTTTTAAGCAAACTATCTGCTCGATCTTATTTTGACTGCCAATAGGACAAAACCGACAATCCGTTGTAGTCATCACAATAGATTATTGGAGAAAAAGGCAACAATGGCAACGAATGGGGAAATTGCACACAACTCGAGAAATGTATATATTTAAATGAGGTGGTCCACTATGCTCATAATTTTCGAATGGGGTCGATGGATTGGAGTAGCTTCAGACGCATCTAACGATTTCCGACATCCCTCAACTTGTCAAACTTTAATGGGTGAGGTGGTGTCGAGAGTCATTTTGATGAAATTTCTCATCGCCTCGAAAACCCAGATCCATTACGGAGGCACTCTCCTTGGTTTCGGAAACAATGTGTTTGTTGTTGAGGGTGGTTTCCAAAACCACTCAAGACCCACATGCCAACAATTAATAGGCCCGAGAGATAATATTCCTTTCGTCGTTGTCTCTTGATGGTCTGTGGTGCCCTCTAATCTGCAACAATTTAATTCATAAAAGGTTACAAGATTTTGACCTCCAGGATTCACCAATGCCAAGTTGAATTGTTACAGACATCATCCCTACTATGTTTCAACTTGTGAGAGGTCCACGTGTCACCCACTTGTTGAATTTCGGGTACCTGAAAACCTTGATATTTCTTGTCATGTATCCATCGCCACATAAAGTTGAAGTCACCTTCGACAATGGTGTGTTGCCATTTGTCCCCCTAGAAATTCTCAATCCTGAATCTCAAATCTCCAAATTAATTCAATTTGGGTTTAGTTACAGAGTTCCAAGATCCAAGACTCTCGAGGCTTCTAAAATTCCTGGATTTCCCTTTCCCAAATCCTGGCACTTGAATTTAATTCCCAATTCACAATTGGTTATGAGATTTTGAGGTCTGACCTAGACGGTGGTTCTCAACATCATTTTTTCCATTATGGGATCAGTCTATTGATTATCTCAGGTCTGTGAAATGACAAACTTCCCACCAACTAATGAAATTAACCTATGGGATCCAACCCTCTCGGGATTTTACTAGCCACATCACCAATCTCCCATCTAATTGTATGAAGGGAGAATCTGGCTCTGCCAATAGGAAGCTTTCCAACCTACGGTTTTGACCTTCAAGAGATAAGGTTATCCAAATATTTTATGTAAGATCAAGCATCGATACTTGGCATTGCAAAAAAATTATTTCCTTTTGTTCCTACCATGAATCAATCATGGGGCTTCAATTACACCTCATGTGATGTCTTAGTTAAGGATTTATGAGATCTCTATGAAGAAAAGATCTACTGTTGTACAAGCTTCCTCAAACTAGTCTTCTCAAATATGACTCTGTCTCAAAGGTTTGGTAGACCTCCAGATCTACGTCAAGATTTTGCCACTCTAACGATGTCACTCTAAGTTTTTCCATGGAATTATACCTCTTGAACTTGGGTGATAACTTCATTGAAGGATTCCTAGCTATTTTGTTGGAGATTTCATTCTAGTCCCCTTCTTGATCTACCTCTAACACAAGGGTCTTTGTTCCCTTGTTGTGAACAGTTCGAATAGGTCTCTCCCAAAGCAGAATTTCCTCATTTTGAATGGGTCTCTCCTCTTTGAATGTTGTCAGCCTCCTCTCTAATCAAATTCCTTTTATTGAACAAGTGCTCTCTTATATTCGAAAACTCTCTGTTGTTTGAACGATCTATACCGTTCGAATGCCTCCTCCCCGAATTCTCTCCCCTCCCCTCCAATTCCCCCTTCTAATGGCTCCTCTCCTTTATTTCTCAGCCTCCTAAATTTTCTATCAACATTATTTACTATTGTGTCCTTGTTGTTTGCAGCCTTTTCTAATTTTTGTCATCTTTGCTTATTGTGTTTTGTCAAGCAAACAAGGACCTTAGTACTTTTCCTCAACCCATTTAATTTCAAGATCCAGTTCATTAACTTCATGCACCACTAAATCCTTCAATGGTTGTCTTAAAAAATCAGATTTCTTCTTTTCACAAGAACCCATAACATCCCAAGCAACAATCCTTCTCCCCTAGCTCTGGAATTTGTGTCCCTTTGACTCAATCCCCTTTTCCTTTGAATTCTCACTTTACATGATATTTACAACACATTTACATTATGGTTCATGTGAGAAATTTGGGCGTGATGTCGCTGTCCCCTCCCCCTTGAGGCAATGTGACACTCGATGTTCATTTATACATATATAATGCCCGAAATAAAGTCAAACACATATTGTTTCATGGGGCTTTATACACAACTCTATACAATATTTATATTTATACACTTTCTTTAACCAAAGAAAGGATAATTAACTTTCATGGTATCATTCATCTCCCATGTGGCCTCCTCTGGCCCAAAGATCTTCCATTGCACCTTGACATGCTCTATGGATCGATTCTAGAGAATGAGACTCCTCCAGTCTAGAATGCACATTGGCTATGGTTGGAACTCTCCCTCTGGTTTAACTTGTAGCACAAAAAAATCAATCACATGATTAGAATCTTGTACTTACCTTTTAAGTAAAGAAACATGGAAAACATCATGATCTCTAACTAATGGAGGTAAAGCCAGCCTATATGCTATTGGTCCAATCCATTCAAGAATTTCAAATGGCCCAAAATATCGTGGTTCCAACTTGGTACATTTTCCCATCCTTAGGGAAAATTTTTTGGGTTTAATTCTTAGGTACACATGTTCCCCCATTTGGAACTCTTTGTGTACCCTATGCTTATTTGGATAGCTTTTCTGTATATTCTGTCCTACTTTCAAATTTTTCTTTATAATTTGAACTTGTTGTTCCATATCCTTAAGCATATCACGTCCTACATGAACCTGTTAACTGGATCACTCCAGCTAATAGGAATATTACATATCCTACCATACAATTCCTCAAAGGGGATCATCTTTATGGAATCTTGGTGTTAATTTTTGTATGAAAATTCCACAAGTGGAATGCATTCTTCCCATTTCTTGGGTTGATACATCACATACATCCTTAACATGTCCTCAAGGATCTGAATGATCCTCTCTATTTTCCCATATGTTTGTGGATAATAGGTTGTAGTAAATGTTAATTTTGTTCCTAATCCTACAAACAATTCCTTCCAAAACCTAGATGTGAATCTAGCATCTTTGTCTAGCACAATCTTCTTGGGAATGCCATGTAGCCTCACAATCTCTTTTATGAATATTTGTGCTATATCACTAGCATAATTGGTGGATATGATTGCCACAAAATGAGCTACTTTCTAAGTTTATCTATCACTACCATGATTTCATCATGCTTCTTATATGTTTTGGGAAATTATGTAATGAAATCCATAGAAATTACCTCCCACTTTCATTCCATAGTAGGGATAGGTTGCAACAATCCTATTGGGTGTTTGCATTCAACCTTTACCTGTTGGCATTTATTGCATCTTGCGATGAATTCTACCACTTATTTCTTCATACTTGGCAAGTGATAGTACCTTTTAATGGATGTGAGGGTCTTTTTATACCCTGTATGGCATGGGTAAGGCTTAACATGGAATTCTTTCATTATTATCCTTTTTATTTCATCATTGTTATGCACATAAATTCTGCCTCTGAATACAACTAAGTCATCCTCAGTGAGATGATATCCTTCATCCTTGCCACTTTGCTACAACTTTTCTTTCATTTGTGGGTATTTTTCATCCTACTTCCTAGCGCCTTTGATTCTTTCTTCTAGATCTGTGGAATACAAACTTACAACTTCCAAGTGATTTACTTGGATTCTTCTACTCAAGCCATCAACAACCTTTTTTCCTTACCTTTTATGTACTTAATTTCAAAGTCAAACTTGTTGAGCATGGTCATTCATCTTTATTTCCTAGAATTTAACTTCAATTGTACGAATAAGTATTTGAGTCCAATATGGTCTGACATGAGTATGAACTTGCTACCAAGAAAGTAGTGCCTCCACATTTTCAAGGCATGAACGATGGCAGCCAATTCTACATCATGTGTCACATAATTTTCCTCATGTTTTTCAAATTTCTGGACTCATAACACACTACTTTCCCTTCCTTCGTTAACACTCCACTGAGTCCCTCTTTGCATGCATCTGTGAACACCATGAAATCCTTGTCAGTATCTATGATTCTCAGCATTGGCACACTAGTGAACAATTGTTTTATTTGCTCAAATATTTCTGCACATTGTGAAGTCCACTCAAATATTCTCCATTTTTCTACAAGGTTGTAATGGGATGACCTATTTTTGGAAAAAAATACAAATAAATATCATGTAGTATCCTTCAAATCCCATGAATTATCTAACCTCATCCGCGTTCCTTAGAGTTGGTCACTCCCTTATGGCTTTGTTATTTTCAGGGTCAACTGATATGCCTTCCTCAAAGATGATGTGCCCTAGATAGTGTATCTGTGGCTGGAAAAATTCACACTTGTTGAGATTTTCATAGAGCATATGTTCTCTCAATAGTTATAACACTGCAGCCAAATTATTTTCATGTTCCTCTTCTATTTTTTAATAAACTAATATGTCATCAATAAACACTATGACAAACTTCTCTAAGCAAGGACATAGTACTTCGTTCATCAGGCACAAGAACAGGGAAGGGGTCCTATTAAGACCAAAGGGTACCACTACGAGTTCATAGTGCCCATATATCGTTATGAAAGGAGTTTTATGAATGTCTTCCTCAGAGAAAATTTTAAGGATGGAAATTTACCTTAAAGTTTAGAAACCTTGGCGAATCCCACTAGTCCATAATATGAAATCTATAAAATGTTTGGAGATATTTTTGTAAAAATATTCAAATGTATAATATTTTGATATAGTCTATATATAGTTTTTTGGTGATTTTTAGGGTAAAATAATTTCATTCTATAATAGTTGTGTGAATCATTTTTACAAAAAAATGGAAATTATCGAATCTTTTTTTTGGAAAAAGTATAGAAAATTAGCCCATGGGCTAATATTAGCCCCTAAAATTTTCCCTAGTCTTCCTCCTTGATTCTTACTTGATGGTAACTTGACCTCAATTCAATTTTGGAGAAAAATGTTTCCCTCCTTAACTAGTCAAAGAGATCGTCGATCCTTGGTAATGAATACTTGTTCTTGAGGGTTATATTATTCAATTGTGTGTAATAAATGCATAATCTAAGGGTTCCATATTTCTTCTTTACAAATAATATTGGTTCTCCCCAAGGGGACACACTTGGCCTTATGTAACCCTTGTTAAGCATTTCCTTCAACTGTATTTTTAGCTCACCCAACTCTGGGGTGCTCATCTTATATGGAGCCTTGGACATTGGTGTTGCTCCTGGTACCAGCTCGATATAAAAATCTCTCTCTCTATGAGGAGGTAATTTGGGAACCTCCACTCGAAAAACCTTCGCATATTGTTGCAATACGGGGTACCTCTGAAGCAATTCAACTTGTCTTATGCTTCTTTGTGAGATTCCTCGTTCTTGGAAACGTGTACTACAAACAAAATGCATCCTTTTTTGTTGTTGTTTTTAGCTTGCATAGCAATGATCAACCTCACTGATATGGTTTTCTTCTTAACTTGTAACACTTTTTTGTTCCTTTTTCATCTAAGCATTCTAGCAATCTACCTTGGTTCAGTGTAAGTACATCTAATCCATGCCCAATAATATTGCATACACACCCAATGGTAGCACATTCAGATGGGTTATTGTGGGCATGCGATTGAGCTCCATTGCACATGACTTTACCCAATTGTTGATTCTTCTCCTTGTCCCTGCTGCTAATTGAACCATCCAAGGTTCTTAATGTAATTCCTTACCTAATATGCACTTCTCAACAAGTTTTGGGCTAATATAGCTATAATTAGAACATGGATCAAGTAAAATAGAAATGACTTGTTATTGTATCTTTCCTTCCATCTCAATGATGAATCCCTAGTGATCTTCTTGGCAATTGCCCACTACTACATAAATCCTTGGTATACTCTGAGTTACTTCACTCATTTTTCTTGCCTCTTAATCATTGTAAACCTTTGTTCAAACATTATGTTGATGTGGACAGTCTCTCCTTATATGGTTCCCACCACAATTCCAACACTTGAGTGGTTCTCGGCCTTCAATCTTGGGTTTTGCTGACACCAATTCCTACATATTTTTCTTAACAAAAATAGTGGGTCTTTGTTGAAACTATTGTGATTGAGCTGGGTGCTTCGCTTCCTTCCTGCTTATGTTTTTATTGGGCCAATTATTATTACATCCAGCGTTTCCCTTGGCCTTCCATTTACACCTAACTTAAGTCATGTGCTTTTCTTTTTCACAACATTGTTCTAATTTATTAATAGCATCATTTAGGGTTTGGGTTTTTAGCAATTCAATTTTATCTATGAATGTCATAGGAAACCTGTTGAGGAGCCTCTGAACCTTAGCTTTCTCATCCTTGAGATATGGTACATACCTAAACAGTTCCAAAAACTTGGTGACATACTCATCATTGGTTAACTGTCACATTTTGAGTTCATAGAACTCTTTTACTTTATTACCATAGTATCGTTCAGACAGGTATTATTCTTTGAAGATCTTCTCAACCTCTTCTTAGGTCAACTCCTTCTCATTAATGGATGTAACATTATTCAATTCCTCCCACCATATTTCAGCTTTCCCTTTTAAGTGTTATGAGGCAACTCTAGCATTCATATTCTCAGAATAGTAATGTATTCTAAAAAAATTCTTCATTCCAAACAACCACGCTTATTCATCCTTTGCTTTCTGCATATCCCCATCAAATGTAGGTGGATTTTCCTTCTTAAATTATTTAGGCTCCTTTTATTTGTTTGTTAACCGATGGTGATGGTGAGAATGGTGATTCTTTATAATGGTTGAATTAGATGGTTTGCTTGAATACTATGCTTGTGTGCTAGTTCCCCCTCTTATAGTGCTCAAAGGTCCACCTTCTGGCACAGTGTCCTCACTCCCTTACCTGTGCCTCTTTCTGGACCAACCACCATCTACTTTGTTGTTGTTTTCTTCTATTTCCTTAGGGCTTTTACGATCTCTATGACTCAACCTCCTCTCAGGTTTCCTTTTCCTCTACCAATCCAAGAGACTTTGTAGAATAACTACATTGATCTCCACTTGCCTTTCTTGGGCTTTTACGAGCCTCTCATTATCGGCCTTAAAACTTCTCGCCTAATCCCTTAGGATTCGTAGGGTGTCCATCCAATGTATGGAATTATTCCCTTCCCCTTGGCCAGCTAATCTCTCTTCTTTATTAGCTCTAACCCCCTCACTTCCATGTTGTGACTGATCGGAACTATACTCAACCATTCAAGTCCTCATTACAATGATCTCTTCTAATTTATGTTGTTTGTGACGTGTTATCAATCACACACATTATTAAGTATCTCAAAATAATAAATAACACAAACTTAGGGTCATGATTTATCATGGAGATTTGTTCTATGACAAAACAGTGATGTTAGAGTGTCAACATATCCATGATCATATGCATCAATCATTCAATCCCTTCATCATGATAATCAAAACTAATAGCATATTTATGGCAATCGAGAACAACAACATATTTATAATTTATGACCAAAAGCAAACCGCATGAACATGGTCCTACACTCAGACAGTGTTATACTAATGTTGGATTACCCACAAAACAGTGATCAATGAAAATGTTCATCTTTTAACACTAAATAGTCTATTATTCAAATTCATTTCTTTTTAAGGAAACCATCACTCTCTCGTGATGAGGCCCATCCAGTCCAATATTGAACCTGGATGCTCTGATACCACTTTGTAACATACCCAACTCCTCCTTTAACATTGAAGGAATGGGGTACCATATCTCTCTAACACAATTTTGACATATATGATTGGGGTATAATTTTATTTTTATTTATTTATTTATTTATTATTATTATTATTATTTTTATGAAGTAGATTATCTGCTCAATCTTATTCAGATCATCGTTATGGTGAAAACAACAATCCAATGCATTTAACACAACATATTATTATTGCATAGGCAGTAGGGACAACCAATGGAGCGATGATACACAACTCAGGAAATGTATATATTAAAATTGGGTGATCCCCGATGCTCATAATTGTCAAATGAGATCGACGAATCAGAGCATCTCCTGACACATCTAACAGTTTCTTACATCCCCCCACTTGACGAACTTTAACGGGTGAGGTGGTGTCAACAGGAAGTTTGATGAAACTGCTCATCACCTTAATCAATGACCCAGATCCACTACGGGGCACTCTCCCTGGTTTCAGAAAACAATGTGTGTGGTGTCAAGGGTGGTTTAGAAAATTGCGCGGGATTCGCGCGCTGACAATTAACAGGCCTGGGAGACATGATTCCTTTTGTCGTCATCTCTTGACAGTCCCTGGTGCTCGCTAATGTGAAACAATTCAATTCATATAGGTTACAGGATTCCGGCCTCTAGGATTCCCCACTGTCGGGGTGACATCATGCTAACATCATCCCTTCCACGTGTCAACGCATAAGCAGTCCACGTATCACCCACCTCTAGGATTTTGGGTACCTAAAAACCCCAAGACTACTTGCCACGTGTCCATCGACATGTCAAGTTGATGTCACCTTCAAAAAATGATTTGTTTCCACCTATTTGTTACACATCATTTTGTCACCATCAGGAAAATGACCACCAATCTGGATCTTTCACTATCCATTGAAGTGTTCTAAATTCCCTTGCAATATTAGAAGCCAAACAATCCCAAAGAAACTGATCATTATGGATTACATGGTCCAAAAACCCAGTTTTTAGCATTTATGTGGTTCCCTGGAAATATTTTGTGAAAATACATGGATCTTACTATTATGGCCAGTGAAAATATGTGCTAAGTCTTCCACTATGAACTTTGCACATGACTTAACGTAAGTAAAAATAAAAAGTGATTTCTAGAAGCTTTGTTGGGGGAATATTTCCCAACTAAAAAATTTGAGCTTATTCTTACTCAAGCCTTATCCCTATGTTCATGGAGCTAATTCCCTATCTTATGGAACCCTAATTCCTCATTTTTAGGATCTCATCCCTTGAGAAGAGGATCTCAAACCTCCTCTTCCTAGCGTATAAATTCAACATAGATCATAGGGTTAGAGAGGACTGTTGAATGTAAACTTATGATGTTGGAATAGGGCCAGAAGGCTTGTCACATAGGAAAGGATTGGAGACTACTGGGAAGAGGCTTGCAACATCAAGGCTGAGGTTGTATTGTTCTTTATTATTCAAGTTTAATACAAAAGAGTATTTCTTTCCCACTGTATTTGTTCAATAGAGCTGATGAATTGTGTGTTTACTTCATTTTTCCATTCATAATGATATTAGGTACTAGTTTCCTTGATCAGTCGTATGGGTTTATTGATTCATTTATCTATCATATCCCTTTGATCCTTTGTTGTTATTATGTTTGCAGGTCTGGATTTTGAGAATTCAAGCTATAGAGAGGATCTTCGTCAGGAATTTCATTTGAAAGGTATGGATTTCATCTTCCAACTTTCTTACTTATGATTCAATAGGAATGAACTCGAGGAAAGATTTACTAGTTTGTTTGTTTGTTACCATATAATCAAACATTGAATCTAGGGATATTTCTCTTGTCTGCAAGAGCGATTTTTCCGTCTAACAAATTGGAAGCTCCACTGGGGAATTTTTTGTTCTTCATCATCTCCTCTTGCGATTTTTTTTTAATCTATTTCTATTGCCTTTCTCTATAGCCTTATTTGATTGTTTACAAGATCTCAAAAGTTTGTATTTTACGTATTCTTGGATTTGTTTTTGTTTTTATTAGTTTTTCTCGACTTGTGCATTTTTCTTTCAGTCACAATGTGAAAATATATGCACTTACCTTTCAAAAACAGTGAGTATGTGCACTGAATCAAACTGTTTTCCTACGTAAATCTTGAAATTTTTTGAAAATTTGAATTTTTCATTTGCTGAGACCATGAACTTTTGATTGTTGTGTTTATTTAGATCTGTGTACATTCTAGAAAATTCCTCTCTATTTTGATTCGATGTTTTGAGTTGCCTTCTTGAATAATTCATTACCTTTACAAATTAGGGTCTGTGGTTTGATCTGGTGAATTGTTGATTAATCAAAAGAAGGATCAGCCATTGTTGAGATAGTTTGAGTCTGTCTTTTTTCTGTCAAAAGATCAAATTAAGTACTTTGTTTTCATGATTGCAAAGGATCATTAGTATTGGTAAAAGTTAGGGTTTTTCAAGGCACCACTACTAATTTGAAGTTTGTCTTTTTTGTCCAGGTGAATAGTAGTTATTCCTTTTTATAAGATAACAAAATTTCCTGCTTACAGTGATTCATGGTTCATTACATCGAGTTGAAATTATGGCTTGTGTATGTTGAAGTAGGAATTAAATATTTGATTTTGGGTATGGCAGAAGCTGTTAAGGTTCAAATTTTTAATTTTGTAGCTTGGATTTTAAGGAAATTAGGTTGAATTTTTCAAAAAAAATATGTCTTTTGCATTCCCTTTGATTTAAATTTTGGAAATGATCCATTGATTCTTGTTGTTATGCTCCTATACCAATAGGTGTCATATATCATGATTGACTTGATGAGCTATGTAATATGTTCATACCTTTCCTTGTTGCTAAGGTTTTCCATATTGTCAAAAAATCAAAAATTTTAAAAATGTAAAGAGGGTATACCCTAAAAGAAAAATCAAAAGGTAAAAAGAATAAGATGGTCAAAAAAGTGAAAGAAAATGAACCCCACCAAAAGAAAGACCAAGGAAAGTGTGCAAGTTTAAATGCCACTACTTTTTACTCTTATGCAATAAACAATTGTGTGCAGCTTGTAATTTATGCCACAATTGATGAACAGTCAAACAGCTTAAGCTTGGCTAGTTCATATTTGTATTTTATGTTTTAGAGATAGAGAATAAAATCTGACCAAACAGTGTAATCTTGGCAGATAAGTAGATAATTAGAGTAAATAAAAGGAGCTCAATAGTCTAATTTGAGCCCTTGGATGTAATAAGTGTAGACATAGGTAGGCTTGCCAAAGAAAAGAAAGATTTGATAAGGGTTTGTCAATCTAAGTGCACCCAAATAAAGAAGAAAAAATGCTAGGTTAAAGTAGTTAGGGTAGGTAGATGATGTTGCAGAATCATATGTGATAGATAATGTCTCTAAATGTGTTAATATTTCAATTTCATCACAAGGCTAAGGCATACATTACATTGAAAGCATTTCAAGGAAAGCAAAGTCAGAATAATTAACTCCCCTTCTCATTTTCCCTAATTATTCACTAATTTCCCCTAAGTACTAAGCTATTTGCTAAATTGGAGGGGCTCAGAGCATTTCTCTGACTTCTAGGGGATCGGACCCTTGGCCCAATAATTTGAAAACCTAAGTACTTAAAACCATCATTCATTCATTTTCATAAGTCTTTTCCTAAAGTAAAATCCTATTTTACTTAGGAAAAATACACAATATTACATAAAACCCCTTTTTTCCACTTATATACACTCTAATGTTTTAC
The DNA here is from genome assembly GCA_000404065.3 of Pinus taeda. Taxonomy (NCBI): domain Eukaryota; kingdom Viridiplantae; phylum Streptophyta; class Pinopsida; order Pinales; family Pinaceae; genus Pinus; species Pinus taeda. The sequence continues at coordinate 210,788 of APFE031032099.1, read as the reverse complement.
TTAGCACTTTTGTCCACATTGTTTCATATTAATTTCCGACTTATATTATATAACTCCCAAAAAGGTTCACCATTTCCCGTATTATTTAAATATATATAAAAATACTGAAATATTAATATTCTGCCCCTTTGGTTAATTATAACCATAAGTATGTTTTAATAGGATTAACTAGTTAACCTGTAACTAGTTAACAGCCTAACCCCCCCCACTGCATAGAAAGAGATTAATTAACCCTCACAATTAATTAATAACCTCCCCGTCCATTCACAATTACCGCGATATGATTAATTAATTTTTAATTGTGTTGGGCCCGTTGTGGTTAAACTCCGCCGCATCACGCCTCTCATCCACCATCCGATCAAGTCCTCCACATCCGATGATCGTTATTAATATCATGAGACCCTTGGTGACCGTGCATTAATGAGAAAACACCAAGTGGTTTTCACACAGTGCCTCCACCACGTGTCGAGAGATCTATGGAATCGCTAGTCTGAGATCCATTACCACCCTTCTCCAAAAGCAGTGCAATAGATCCCGCTTACCACCTACCTACTACGCGACAAACCATCTATTGTTCAATTCACGCCATATTTTGAAAGTTTTCCCATTAAAGTTCAAACCCAAAGAACCTAGGTTTTCTTATCCTTCACCCATTCTACTATGTAAACTTATGTCACCCATCTGTGCAACCTGAAGCCTCTGCTAACCAATTCGAGCATGGTTTACCTCCTGAAAAGAATTCTAGACTTACTCCCAGACCTTTCAAGCTCAAAGGAAACCTTTCCAACCTCCCCTGCAAGCCAATGCTTTCTTAACAGTTTGTTTTGTTTTATAGATGATCAGAAGACCACAACCTTGGATAAAGAGTCTTAATACTAATCATAAGACCTATTTACTCCAAGATTGTTATCAGGCCTATTCAAATAGAGATGGAAGGTAAAAGAACACAGTAAAGAACAGTCAAAGTGTATCAGGGTTAAAGAGCATCATATTGAAGACCAATTCAAGTAAATCTACTAGCATGAAGATAAACAGTAGGGAAGACAGTTACAAAATAGAACATACAAGTTCATGACAAAGTGAAGACAGATAAAAAATAGAGCGGTAAAAGTAAAAAAGTAAATAGTAAACAGTAAAAGTAAACATGAAGACATTAAGGGTTAAACAAAGATGAAAACACTTTCACCAGCTACAATGAATTTTATCAAAAGTAAAAGTGAAAAACAGTCAAAAGAAGTTTAAGGTTAAAAGATGAAATTAGAGAAAAATCGTACATTCTTCAGAAATTTCCTGTTTAAGTCATAGTATTTCATAAACCATTGTGGCTAATCCAAGAAGTATTTCGAGAAACTAGAAGAGTTTTTTGTTCCTAATAGTCCAAGCTACAGAAACCTATCTCACTTTTTACACAGGTATTACCAAGAGGGAGATAAGTGCATGTCTTCACAGCCTATTTTTCAGTTTGTGCAAAATCATGTTTTTGACATCGTTTTTCAGAGAATATTGTGAACAGCTGGAGATGAGGTTTGGGAAACTGAAAGAGGTTTATTTCAAAAACATTATTATAAACAAAAACCTCTTTCACTTTTTACATATCTATCACGGATTGAGATATAAAAGTGTATCATTGGACCGTAAGTTTGTAGAATTTATGGGGCAAAATGCACAAAGGAAGGATGTAGTTAGTGACTGGGATGCCTCGTCATCAACTAAGAGTTGCTACCAAATTCCAATTTCTCTTTTTTGTCACCATAAATCCATATAAATAGTGCCAAATAGATTCATTAGTTTTGAATGTCATTTATTTAAGTTCTATTAATGTAAACAGTTGGAGATATTTGTGAATCTAATCTTGATATTTTTTCAAGATATTTCAGTTTACAATTACTATAAATACTTCTTCATTTGAAGTATTTGGTGTGGATTCTTAGACATTGCTGTAATATTGATTATTTTGGAATAAAGTGCTATTGGACCAACTTTTGTATGGCTTGTTTAATAAAGGATTGATGCAAAGGACTTTCCACAAATTTCTCGAATCAAACACCAAATCAATAAGTCCTCTATACATTGTGTTTTAAAGTTTTCCTTGTTTCTTATATCATCAATGTTTCATGTATGAATGATAAACAAAAAAAAGTAATTCAGAATATGCTTGATTGCACTCTGTTTTTAATCGTTATTATTCTCTATGTTTTCTTCTGAATTAGGATAAACAGTGAAATCTTAATTGCTCCTGTTTTCTAGTTCGTCCATTTTGATTATTTATTAAAGAATATTTAACTACTCTTTATTAGTAATCATTCAAGTTCCCTTTTTCAAATAGGTTGAAGGATTCTTAACTACCCTTCACCCATTTTGAACCCATTCTATTTATTCTAAGTCTTTATTTGTTCCCTGTTTGACCATCTTGCCCTGTGAAGCCATCCTTTGTTAAGAAGCCTAATCCAGTTAAGCCATCTTCTTTGACTCCATTAGCCCAATGGCCTAAATAGTCAGTCCTACCCCAATGCTATTGAATCTCACCACCCAAACTCAAACAAAAATCCTACAGTTCATAACTAGCCTAATATCTTTCAAAACAAAGCTAAAACTTAAAGAGAGAGCCCTCTCTGGATACAGATTGGCTAGATTCTGTATCTAAAAGATTGGTTTGTATTTACCTCTGACCCCTTTCCCCTTCTTACAACTTCTGGAAAAATTTGAGCGATAACACTTGCATTGTTGGAAGTGAATGTAACCTCTCTCCATACTTTAGTTAGGATTCTTTGAAGTGAAAATATTATATTATCATATTCGATTTCATTCAGTTTTGAGTCAGGTTGTAACACCATCAATTTCATATCCATTGACCTATTGAGTAATCAACAACTTAAAAACAACACTAATAAAATAAATTAGAATTTTTTATATTTCTAGGGTTCATTACACTTATATTAGATTAGATTATAGGGCTTTGGAATAGGAAAGAGTTAACTTTCCAAAGCTACAAACAAACAAAAGAATCTTACATTTGGGAGTAAATCCATTTATTACAGTTCGACTCTGGGAAGCTCCTCTTACAAGGGAGTTAAGCACGAGATCATATCGGACCCAGTGAATTGATCGACCCCACTTCAATGATTATGGTAGTGCGATTTTCACGCATTAAAAACAATGTTGAAAAGTGCTTCGGAGTCACTTGAAGGATAAACCTCAGATTGACCATGTTGAGGAACCTTGAAGGGGATTGAGCTTTATTACTCTGCCCTTGCATGTACACTTGATCTGTGTCTTTCCCCCCAGATTAAATTGTTGTATGTGGTAACCTTAGATACCATTATCTTAGAGTCTTTACCCAGGGTGACGGCAAGGGGGGAGTCCCTATTGTACCTAGAACAAATGTTGACTAGACTCACTTGGACCATTTTAGAGGGTATTCTTCACTCGAGATGACATAAGTGAATTTACTTGCACCAGATTGTGGCCCTTATGTAGGTTGTCAGCGTAACTGGTTCCACCTACTCTATCTCTATCTAATTTTCACATTTATCTTTGTGACGTTGGGTTTCATCACCAACTAGTGATTTCGTTGTGAAAAGATTGTTTGTATGGTTTGACTCCTTAGATTTATTAGTGTGTGTTATTCGCTTATTTTAATTTTTACAGAACTCAGGTGTGGATTTTGAATATTGTTAAAATTATTATTTAAATTCACTAAAATCGAATCTAATGGAAACAATTCTAGATTTTACCAATAAAGAAACCCCTTTAACAGGAATCTTAGTCCTTTTCCTGGCTTTGGAAATGTTAGTCCTCCTTAAATTTCTACGTTGTCACTTCTCAAATTCAGAATAGGTTTATCAATGTGGTTGTTTTGAACTTCTTTAGTCCCAAATACCCAAATTTTTCCAACTCAACCAAGTTCTTCACCTCAACCCAATTCTCCATCTCAACAACACCAACTAGTTGTTGGCCCTTTACCTTCTTCACCCAAAATGTCTTCCTCCCTTTCTTCTTCTTCGCTTGGTAAAATCCTTGATGCTACCAACCATGTGACTAAGAAGAAAAATAAAGGTAAGAAGAAGAAGAGTAATCAAGGTAAGAAATAAGTCAACCAACCAACTATTACTCTAAGTATGGAAAATTTTGAAGAACCATCTAAAGTGCGTCACAAGCCAAAATTACCTTGCAAGTTTTGTAAGGGTGACCACCTTCTTATTGATTGTCCTTGTATTCCAAAGGTGCTAGAATTTTGGTCCAAAAATTATCTTCAACTTCCATCAAATGGTGATTGTCAGGTTCCTAGGAAACAGGGTAAAGTTAGGCTTCCTTGTGGGTTGTGTGAATGGAGTCATCAAACTCACATTTTCCCTCACATAGGTGAAGCCTAAAAATTGTTGGATAACCTCACTATTTCTCAACAAAAACATCCAACTAGTTACTGTATTCTTTCTCCCAACCTACTGTTAGTTGACAAAGTGATTGATCTAATTCCAAGCACAGTTAATCCCACTCTTCCATTAGATAGTGACATGCTGATGAGCCCCAAAAATGGGTAACTTATTGGGCTCATTTTTCCTATTATTCTCGATTAATCCACCATTCTTCATAGTTTATGCATGCTTTTGAGTATATTTGTGTTAATTGAATGAATGAGAATAGTCACTTGACCATGAAGTCTAATACATGCTTATTGCAGATTTTTGGCCATCTTTTGGACCAAGGTCAAGCATTTATGAGCCCAGTTAATAGCCAAATACGAGGGAACAAGGATGAGGATTAGTAAGAAGGTTGTCTCATCCACCAAATGGCCCCGTCCTTGAGTTCTCCACCATCAGCTCGGAGTTCAGCAGCCCACTAAAGATGATTTCCAAGGGCAGCTGAGCAGCTTTTGAGAAGTCGCTGATTACTTGCAATTTTGAGTAGCCAAGCCCCTTGAGTTAAGGAGGGTTGTTGGAGGTCCTTGTGGTGCATAAGTAGAAAGGCTTCCACCCTTGGTAGGTTAGCTCTTGAACAGTTGTATTTTCGCACTTTAGTGCTGCTCTGCCTTTCAGCTCATTTTCGAGCTTTTGCTGTAAACATTTTTGTGACATGGTTATTTTTTGAGTAATGAAGATCAGTTTCGCTTTGCATCAGATCTGAGCTTCTTTTAGGAGGCTGTAGCTCTTGGGTTTGGGCCCAACCCAAGTTCCAATACCTCCTTTTGTGTACTTTTATATGTTTTTGCTGCATTCCTAGAATAATTTCTGCTACTTAGATTAAAATCTTGCTTGGTTACCTAGGTCGTTTGTGATTATTGAGATAGTTTTTCATGCTTCAGGTTGATTTGATAGTTTGGTAAAGGAAAAGACCTGTAAAAAGGCCATCAAGCAACCCTTGATCTCATCTACCCCTCCTTGGGACCATCAGCTGAGACCAAGGCATACTTGCTACCACAAAAACACTGTTTTTGCCTCTTCATGCAATTGCTAGTGTTAGATTTTTAGTTAGGAAAGTCGATACCAGTTGTGATTACATGCTTAGATCTATTCTTTCTTGGTTTTTCATAGTTCACTTACATGATTTTCTTCCAATAAACTTCTGTCCATCATGATTTCTAGTATTTAGGTCAAATTAGGTCAAGATAGCTAGACCTTTGGTTTTCCTAGTCTTCGTTTGATCAGTTTTGGAAAATAACGTGCAGAACACCTGCGATACCTCCCTACATACCTTTCCTCCATCAATACAACCTGCTCCATCCCCTAACTCAGATTTTTTCCCTTCATTTGCCGCATTTTCTCACTTTGCCCTAATTTCTACATTCTTGTGCATCATTGCTCCCTCCATCCTCGAACAAATTCAATCACCTTAATCACTCCTTAGCCTCATTCACCATGTCCTAGACCCCTTAACATCCTCATCCAACCTCCATTTCCACTTTTCCACTATTTTTCCACCATCAACCCTCCAAAATCCTCTTTCGAAACATCCTGTAGAACATCTTGTAGAACCCCTGCAGACTTCTTATAGAAAATCACATGAGCAATTTTTCGAGATCTGATCACTATGAAACTCTCTAGAAGGATGCTAGGGACCCCTTAGGTGCTATTTTCACCTTCCAAACCTCCTGCAATTGCCTACCCCATTTCCTTTCTCCAATCAACCTCTGCATAGTCAAAAACAGTTAAAGCACATCCATAATAATTCTACAAGATTACTCAAAAATACAAAAAGATGTTCCTTCTCATATTTCACTTCAGAAGTAGCTTATTCACATGCACTTTACCTTTCCAAGAGTCAATGATATCCATTTCTATAGCTTTCATCCCTTTTCTTGCACCAGTAGGGTTAGTCAGTAAAACTAGGGTTTGCTAGGGTTTGCATTTCCTTTCAGCTTTCCACTCCTTTCTGCAAGTAGATTAGTGTTGTACAGGTAAATCCCCTCTGCGGACAAAGCCGATCCCACTAGCCTAAATGGGGTCTAGCAACAATCGAACAATGCTAACACGCAGGTTCCTAATTGAAAAGTAAAGGCCAATGATGAGAGCCTACCTCGAATCCAATGCTGGTATTCGTAGAAGATTCGTCGCTTCCGTTCTTTTGCTTCAGCTGGTCACGATCCTCACAATCCTCATGAATAGACACCTGCACATGCAAAGAACAAGACAAATACAAGCATAATATCCAAGAAATGTAACTATGTATCAGTCAGAAAGGATACAACTCAAACATCATAATAAAGACACATGAGTGGAACCATAATGATAGTCGTCTATTATTATTGATAAACAAAAGAGAATCCAAGTTCTGACGTCAAATCCTCCTTTGGCTGGGTGATCAGCAACACATGCCTTGCAAAGCTTGTACGGGATGGGAACAAGCCTCTCTCTCCTTGATTACTTGGACATGGATCTCCTCCTTAAAGGTATAGCCTCATAGGGATGAACAAGGCCTCTTGTAGCATGATCTTAGCAATTCTCATACTTTGGGACTTAGATTTGGGAGCTTGAAAAGTAGAATTACTAACTAGCTTGTCAAAGGTGAAAGAACAAGCTTATATAGAGGTAGGAGGAGTAGATAAGACCATCCACCTGATTTATGGGATTGTCCTTATCATTAGGAAGCTTCCATGAGAGGTGGAGAACTACTTCCCTCCTTGGGATATTCGAAGCCCAACTGAACTAACTCAAACTGGAATAAGTTCATGGATAGGTTAGAAGGAACCTTCGAAAGTTTGTTTGTTAAAAACTTTACCCAACTGGGTTGGCGCTAGTGTGACTCTGATACAGAGCGCTAGCTGGCGTGCCCTCTTTGGATGATTTCCCCCATTGGCGCGAGTGATACACTGTGGAACAGCGCCAATGGAAAAAGGGCTATATTTTTGGGTATTTTGCAGAAGGTGTCTTTAGGGCATATGGAGTACATACTTTAGGGGATACAATGCAGGTGTTTTCAAGTCATGTCACTTCTCACAGGTCCTGGAATAGGTCCTCCAATGTACGTTAGTAGGGGTAACAGGGACGGTGACAAAATACTATGTAACAGTATTTGTCTGTCAATCGCGTCTTAGGCTTCCTAAATCATGTTCTCATCATCCTCCTACATTCATGCCAGTCATAAAAGCTTCCCTTATGCATACCCCAACATCTTGTAGGCATCGCGCACAGTGCCCAGTCTAAGGCCTAGAAGCACTGCTTTTCTGGTACCTCCTTTTCAAATGCATCCAAAAATATATCTACCTCATTCAAGTGCAGGAACTCTAGCAATCCCAGGTGACCCATCCATCCGCGGTGGGGTTCACCCAATCTTGGTCTCATGATGTTATCTTATAGATACAGTCCAGGCTATCATCACTCTCATAATCATGGACAAGTTTAGTATAGCGTGATCCTTTAGCAGGATCAAGGGGTACTATTACGCGCAGCGATTTCTTCTCAAAGATCATCTTTCACTTCTTCAGATTGATTACCCCGTTCATATTAGTAGCCCAATCAATTCCTAGGAGTGCAGGATAGGGATTGTTGTGTCATCCACTATCTCTATTAGTTCAAAGTCAGCCAGCACGCTTACTCCTCAATATCCACGGTCACCCCTTACAGCCACCCCATGGGGATGATTTTCTACTGGTTCGCCATTCTTAGCTAAATCGGAGACCATTGCAGTGCAGGTCTCCCCATTTTCTCCCAAGTCTGTTTTGGTAGGATATTCGCATTTGACCCTAGGTCCAAAATGACCTGATCCATTTCATATTCTCCTATTTGCGTAATTAATCTCATTTCTCGTCTCATCCTTGTTTTATGCTTTCCAATCTTTTGTACTACATGCGGCTCAACTCACGCAATTTGGCACATCTGTTGATGAGTTATTGTAACCCTTTTACAGCCTTACTGTCGCGCAATAACTTCATATAGTTTTCCACGAAATTTGTGAGCATAGAGGGGTCTATCTCTGACTCAGGCTTATCCTTGCTTCCTAAGGTGGAGGCCTCACCGAAGCTCTTCTTAGCTTCCATGAAGGCTTCACGAGTGTACTCCAAATCAAACTTAGCCTCCTTTTCCGAGGCTTTGCAAACCCATGTACTGTCTTCTAGTTGTTTCCCCTTGTCATCTCCTGTCGCAATTCCACTTCTGAGCACTATATTTATGTTTGGATCTTCCTTGCGCAGCTCAGAACTCATCATCTGCAGATTCTGAGTCAGTGAAGGTGGTAGCACCACTTTGTCACACATCCTAGCTATCAGCGTAGGATAGTCTTCCATTTCATGATCAAATCGCAGGCATAGTGTCTTGTTCCTCTACAATTGTAGCAAATCAATTGTCCTTGACCTCTACCAGGTCCTCCTCTGCCTCAGCCTCTTCCATGCCCTTGAAATCCTATCCATGTTATTCTCGTGTTCTGGTCAAGGGGCCACGTTTTGGATTGAACCCTATAGGCGGGAGTTCTATCTATCATCAGTTCATAGCTCCTGCAAGTATGCTCATCATGTCCTACCGACCTACAAAAGTTGCAAAACAGTTGTTGCGGTGCTTATACATACTTCTGTAGCAAGTTATGGTTATATGTGGCATGTTTTCTAGCTACCTAACAAATAACGCACCATAATGCAGGCCCCACGCTAGGTCATGCTTGATCATCTAGCATTAAAGGCATCGATCCTCCTCCTGCAATGTAATTTTCAAAGACCAGGCAATGGTCTTTGTCATGACCTTGTCTCTTGCATTTTAAGCACCATACCTCCTCGCGTACTTCTAGTCAAACCGTTTTGTCCTACTTCAACCTTTTCATCTCAAAGCATAGATCCTTCAGCTGCGCATGGATCTGCTGAACTCCTAGATTAGGATCTTGTATTGGATTCTCATGTAGTCTCATGGAAATCTGCAAGGCCTCTACCTGAGTTGTTATTTTTTGTTGTGATAACACACTCCTTAAGTGTGGTAGTAGTGAAGCCACAAACCACTTGTGATGATGTCCATCTGTCAAATTCATGTTGGCTTCACGGATTGTAAATTTCAGCCTCTAGTCTAGTTCCCAAGGTGTCTCACCTAGTTGCATCACGATCTCTTTAAATCCCACATTCGACCGCACCTCAAATTTACACCTACTAAATTCCCTATTTAATGTTGCTTGGATGCTTGCTACTCCAGCATTTGGGTTATCATTAAGAGTACTTAATATACCAAGTTAGCGCACAATCTTGCAGAGAATTAACCAGTGTCGCCTTCTTTATATGATCATCTGTAACACCTTGAGCTTCCCATACAACTCTCACAATGAACCAGAATTGGTCTGGGTCCTCATTTCCCAAGCCTTTGAACAAAGGCAAATTCACTGTATTTTCCATATTGAACCGCAGTGGAGGTGGAGGTGGTACGAGCGAAGTTGGAAGTGAGGGTGGTGAAGTTGGAGGGGATGTGGGCGGAGGTGGTATTCGCGAGAATCCTTGTCTTATTAACTGAATAGCACTTCACAAAGAAACCTTCTATATCTCTTCTTTGTCGCTTTGCGGAGGTGAAATCAAAGGGCTATACTCTAGACCCTTTTTTCCTTTATTTCTGTAAGTTTTTCTACTTCTCGTAGTTCCAAACATCAATATAGTTGCATAACTCATTTTTCGCACAACAACATTTTAATCCAAGTATTCAAATATTTTACATACTTACCTCGCAATCCCTTGAAAAAGCGTTGCTTCGCCTTGCTATAGCTAACTGAGGTGTCAACCATGAATTTAGTCACAAATCCTCCTATGATGCAATCAAGCCAATGATCGACAGCTTAGGCGATCTTATCCTTTGATGCTTCCAACCTTCACACTAGCTCCATGGTCCACACAATAGGACAGTCAAGTTTCCACCTTCCTTGGCTATCTGCTAGCTTCGCGATCCACTCATATAGCTCAATAGGGAAGGAGCAAAAAAAGATATCGTGGATCTATGTATATAGGTATCTGTCCAACCATTATTATTTTGTTAGTCATGAGTTTCTGTTATCTTGTGCTGTGAATTTGTGATTTTTCTATCCAACCAATCTCCAATCTCCTTCTTAGTTGGATTCCAGTGATACGACATCACACATCTCTTATGTGGATTATGTTCCCAGCAACAAAACCATTTTTTGGCTTGAGGGGGCCTAACCCTAGTCAGTGCTAATTAACCAAACAAATCCCTACACTACTGGCCCTTACGGAATCAGCCCGCGGAGCGCAGACTGAAGTCTCACTCAAAGAAATATGGGGGCATGCTGGAACCAAGTTTCCACACCCTGAGATGGTTGTGATGTCGTTTGATTTCTTTTATCCCTGCCTTTATTCAGGTGGTCCCATTCTAGGGCTTGTAAGACAAACTCTCTATTCTGGCTTTCAATACCTTCACAAAAGTATATGATCAACCTTTGCGTAGCCATAACCTGGGGCTCATGTACTTTCGTGTTGTTATGACAGCACACCATGCAGATTCCTCAATTACCCCAAGTGACTTTCTTATCTTGTCAACTACTTAAAGTAATCACCACGCAAGAAGATATTCATAATTACATTCAATTATTCAATGTAGTGGCATTCATTCGCACATCGTATAAGCATAATAAAGGAAAATCATACATAAAATATCCAAACGCATCGACAGAACAATGACACAAAAATTGCAGAATAACTCCTTTTATTAATATCTTCCAAGTGTTTATAGACTTTGTCCACCCTGCACACACAACTGTAGGGGTCCGCGCACTCAGCTGCAGACTTCTACCCTAAGCCTCTCCGCACTCAGCTGCAGAGCCTCTACCTACGTTACAACCCAAGACTTAGACTTCTTTCTCTAAAGCTATGACTCTCTTACATCTTCCATCCCCCTAACTACTTAGATCTTAGCTCTTTTTATACAATATCATGGTCCGCGAACCATGGGTAGATCTCTTACAACCGACTTTACTTTACAAAACTAAGGGTGGATTACCCTTTGTGACAAATAACACCTTCATGCTCCATGACCACAAAATGAGGATTCTTTACTATAATATTACAAAAAAATTGACTTAAACATGGGCTTTTAGCCCCAAAACTTCCCTTAGGGGATCCTGCTGCCAACAATGAATTAATTGAATATTAACAACATAAAAACATAGCTAAATAAATAATATAAACTACAATTATTTACTAAATCAACAATACCTAACTAAGGAGAAGACCCTACCTCCTTAAATTGGCACTGGGTTAAAAAGGCAGGTAGATTTGAATGGTCGACATGCCATTCAAGAAGAAAATGAACTTCAAATTATATCATAAACTGAAGTTACAACACTTTGTCTTAACAACTCAATACAATCTCTTTGATATTTATATATATTTATCTATCTCTTTGTGTCCTTTTATACATATAATTATCTACCAAAATGGAGTGATTTCAAAAGGATGGATAGCCATGAGAATCACATTATTCCATCATGATACATTTTTTACCATAGAATAGCAAGAAATTGGGTAATATTTGACCTAATAAGTTGTATGATAGGCAAAAAGTGAGTCATATTTCCTTCTTGCTCCTTGTCACTTTCCATCATCAGAATACTAGGTTTTATGCATATAACTATTCCATAAGTTATAATTTTTCATTTAATTGTCTATCTAGCTCAATTGTAGTAGAATTGTAGCAAAATCAGTCTAGAGTTGCAGCTTCAATCACAGTATGGAGTTCTAGCTTCAAGTGTGATCTAGAGTTGTAGCAACATTAGTCTAGAGTTGTAGCCCCAAACATGAGTGTGAGTTACAACAGTTTTAAGAGTAAGAGGTTCATCCATGAACGCAAGAGGAAGTTGCAGGAATGGTCGAGAGCATGTGTTGCAGCAACAGTCTAGAATAGGAATTATAGGAATGAGCCAAAGAAGGATTTGTAGAAATGGCATGAACTGAAGTTGTAGTATCATTATGCATTGAAGTTGTGACCATAACATGTTATAATTTGTTGTTTGGAGACTTTGGTTGAGATATGAAGAGTGAATTTTTGAAATTGAATCCACAGGTGCCATTTTTAATTCTATGTTTCGAGTCACCAACTAGACTCATCATCAAGACAGACAACATGAGTTACAAAAATAAGATTTGTAGCAACAACTGTGAATTGCAACAATGGTCAACAAGTGTTTGTGTGATTTTATTTCCTATTCACCATGGTTAGTATGAAGAGATAACAAATTTCCCAATAATGCAAAGAGAATAAGCATAGAAATGGAATATTGAGGTCATAATTATACCTTTTTCAAAAACATGTGTTTGTGAGTGGAAAGTGAGTAAATGGGACTTAATCAGCAAAAATTAGAGGAAAAAAAGTGTTGGATGGGTGCTAAAAAGATGATAAATTGAGCACTTGCTACTGATTCATCATGAAATAATAAAAGAAATGTTGGATAAGCCGCAAAGCATCTATGAGCGAGATGAAATTCACAATTCTTATGAAATGAAGATATAAAAATCAACCCAAAAGGAGTCAAACTACAAATACTCAAAGGTGATAGGAGAGTTCAAAGTTTGTGATTACTCCAACAATTTATCAGAGGAAGAAGAAGTGCAATCTACCTCAATAGGAACTAAAGACAAAAAGCCATGAATGCTCAAGTTGTTGATAATAAAAATTAAATTCAAACTTATATGATGGATCTGAAGTTGAATTAGATGAAAAAGAAGTGAAATCCGTGAAAATAAGATATGGAAAACACAAAAATAAGCTACTATTTTATCGTAATTGTAGCAGAATATATCATTTTGCTTCTAGATGTCTATTTGAAAAATATGAAGGAAGTAATGATGAAGAAGATATCCTAGCCATGAATGTTCAAGATATTGAAAATCAAAATGTAGATTCAGACTCAAAGGAATAAGTTGAAGATGAGGTATATCTTGAAGGACATCTATTGGGTGCCCTAGAATAAACAAAGAGACTCATTGGCAAGAAGAAGAACTAGTTGTTACAAATTTTTAGAAGAAAGATCATGATTTCTTATGAAGCATTGATCATCCTCCTAAAGAGAGAACTATAAGAGGTTAATAAAATAGAAGATATAGTGATAATTCAATTGAAAGAAAAGGAAAGAAATTGTGAGAATCTAGAAGCAGAGGTTGTATCCTTAAGAAAGGATCTAGAGAATAAAAATTCTTAGTTAAATCTAAACATAAATTTTGTAAAAGGAACTAAAACATTAGATAATATTCCCAGTTTTCAGATCTATCCCTCTACTAAAATAGGTCGTGGCCATAAAAAAGAATCTAAAATCTTTACTAATGTTCTCAAAGGATCTAACAATAATGCAAACAAAGTCAAAAGTGGATCCAAGTACGAGCAAAGACATGACCCTATCAGCAATACAAGTAGCACCAGAAATAAAGCTAAGAACTAAGAGAGATATAAGTTTCAAATGAAAGAGATTATCACCACAAAGGAAGTAAATAATTAGCAAACATCATAGTTTCCTCACAAAGACAGTCAAAGCGGATTTAGGAGAACAATTCCCCAAAGAAGGCCCTTCTCATATGGGTACCAAAATTTCTTCTAGAATAATTTTGGTCGTAAAGAAATAGATTGCAAAGCCCATGTAAGAAATGACTATATGAGGGATAGAAGCAAGGGACCATATAAGATCTCAAAGAATGGTTGTGTGAGTAACAATCCTAGAAGTTTTAATAAAATGTTGTCAAAAATTATAATTCATTTTCCCCCTTACTAGATCATGTTGAATGCTTCAAGTGCATTTATTTTCAGCACAAAGCTCATGATTGTAGAAGTAGTACATTGAGTCCTAAAAATCAAAGAAAAAAAGAATATATTATAAAAAATAAAGATCGAAGAACAATGGTATGGAGAAGGAATGAAAAGAAGCAAGAAGAATGTGGTCTAGATCTATATGTTCAAACCCAAGAAAGTCATTGGTATGTAGATAGTGGATATTCACATCATATGACAGGAGATAAGAGTAAATTTATCTCTTTAAAGGAATTCAAAGGTGGCAATGTCACTCTTGGAGATAATACATTAGCCAAAATAATTGGCAAAGGAATAGTTATCCTTGATAATGGAAAATCTAAATCTATAAATGTCTTGCTTGTTGAAGGTTTAAAGCACAATATTCTAAGTGTAAGTAAAATGGTTTATAAATTACATGAGGTCACATTTTATTCTAAAGATTTTAAATTAAGGAAGGCTCTAGAAGTTTAGTGGAAAAAGAAACCAGGACTTCAAATAATGTATATGTCATTAACAAAGGTAAGCAAGAATATTGTTGTATGATAGTGTTATCTCTATCATCTTATCACTAAAAGATAAATATAAGAAGTATGTGAGAATACAACATCTCAAACCCTGTTAAGAAGATGGAAACTTATAAAAGTAAGTTGCAGAGGAATGATGATGAAATGGAAAGTTTGCAGGACATGAAGTAGTAGTTCAAAGTGAAGTGAATGGTGAAATTCAATTGGAAAAAAAAAAAAAAAACGAGGAGAGTTGTAAAGCATCAGTTCATGGGGAGAAGAAATTTGATGTCAAAAGAGTTAAGTTGTAAAAAAAGGAAACATAAGAATAGGGGGAGTAATCCCAAAAACAAGTAGTAAAAATAACTTCAATCAGAGGGAGAGAATTCTCAAGAGTAGAGCTATAGAAGAGAAAATGTTACATGCAGGGACAGCTAGACACAACCTTGACAAGGGGATCGTAGTTGCAGACAAAGGAGAAGTAAGAAACTAGAGGAAGTAAATTTTTTTATTTTAAGATATTAGGGGGAGAAATTGCATCAAGAACTAAAAACAACCCTTTTCCATTGATGTCAAAGGGGGGGAATAAATAGACATAAGAAGAGATGGGATACAAGATGAGTAGTTACAATTAAGTTACAAATAAAAGAAGAGTTTCAATCAATAAGAGAAGTTGTAAATAGAGGAATAGTTTTAGACACCAATAAAAGTTGTAGATAGAAGAATATTTATAGATAAGGAGAAGCACAATTTTTTGGGGGGGTATCCCTTTGTCATTGGTATCAAAGGAGGAGATGTTGCACATGCAGGAGAATTGTATACAAGGGGAGTTCTATAATATAATTCCAAACTTGACTAAGGGTTTCCATCAATGAAAAAGGGGGGGTTATTGGAAATATTTTTATCATTGACGTAAAACACAGGGGGAGACTACATATGTCAAATATTAACATTGGAAAATGAAGATTGTTGAAAATATTTTTTTGGATTTTTGATTTTGAATTTGGATACCCTATATTTGAATGTCATTTTACTCCAATAACATTTCTCAAATGGGATAATAGGAAACATAGTTGGAATTATTGTTTTGAGACCTTTCTAATGATATATGGTGGTCCCTACAATTCCACAGAAATGAGGAGATATGAATTATTTTGTTGGGATGACCCAACCAAAGTACAAGTAGGCCAACCCAACTAGTTTTACAAGATAGTCCCATAAGTGAAGGTACAAACACTATAAATAAATGGAATATGAGTGCATTTTAATATAATCCAAGAAAGAAGAAATTCCAGGTCACAAGAGAAGCTAATGAATCAATTTCGGGGTGATTTTTGGAGTCTAAAGGTGGAAGCAAAAATGTGATTTATGGGGTGAACAAGTCACTTTGAAATTTTTTCTATAACCTTTCATATGGAATATTTATATCATGAAACATGTGGGAAATAGAGAGAATATATACATGTACTTTTCATCAAAATTTGAGACCTTTTTTCCTATAATTTCATAGATATGCTTTGAAGAATATAGACCTCTTGAAGGCTCATGAAATCTTCTTCAAAACAATTCAACTTGGAATTTTTGCTATAAAAATATATATATACAAAATAAATAAATTGGATGTTTTGGAATATGAAACTTGGAGGATATAAATAAAAGGTGACTGCTTGCCTGTAATTAAAATTTCAAACCTCGATTTTCTATAATACTTGAGATATGGTATGAGGAAGTTAGGCTTTTTGAATTCTCATAAAATCGACTTCAAACAACTCAACTTGGTATTTTCCTTATAAATTTCTTTCTATGATGTTTGAAATTTTGAAATATAGAGGAGACAAAGAAGAGGCCCAAGGGTACCTATAATAGAAATTTTAGACTTTGTTTCTCTAAAATTTCAGAGATATGGCTTCTGGAAGATACACTTTTATAATGCTCATAAAATCTACTTCAAATAGGACATCATGGTATTTTCACTATAAATTTATTTCTACAATGTTTCAGACTCTGAAATCTGGAAGAGATGGAGAAGATATCTCAAGCTAACTATTGTATAAGTTTCAAACCTTTTTTTGTTATAATTTTAGAGATATGATCTAAGGAAGTTAATGTTATTCAATTCTCCTAAAAAATGCTTCAAACAAGTTTATAGCTTTCTTTATTATAAGTTTCAAACTATGAAATTTGGAGGGGACAAAGATGATATTAGTAGGTACCTATGTAAGAAATTTGAACCCAAATTTGGAAAATTGAATATGTGGCATGTTGTGCAAGTTTTTCGTTTAAGGGACAATTTGACTTGCATTAGCAAGCTACTTTAGACCCAGCAAACTTTCCCTAGACTCGCCTAGACGAAGGGTGTTGCAGTCAAAGCACAAAAGACATAGATCCCAATGCATGCATGCCTATACCAAAAATTACAGAGAGAGTAAAGATATCATACCTCTTATGACGAAGAGTTCTCTAGTTGGTGCATCAAAGTTGGGGAAACCTCTAGAGTGTTCCTATCTTTACTCCTAGATACCTACACACAACAACTAGTAACCAAACCCTATGCCCTACAAAAAATATTAGCACAACTTATAAACACATTCATAATCAGCATGTAAATACAATAGAATAAAGTGATAAAATTAGATACTAGGCAAAAATTTATTTGTGTTTGTATTATACCAAAGGTAGTGTGTATATTGTCAAGCACTTTTGTGGTCCTTATCTGTAGTCCTTCCCTCACCAACAACTCGCTATCTGCTAGACATGTACTGATGGATTATCATAGAGGGAACTATGAGTGAACAGTCTCGAAGCACTTTGACATATGTTAATTTTTCCTCCATGTCAATCTATGGAACGGCTTGATTTTATGGATATTCCTAGGTAGTGATCACATTGAATGTAGACATATTTTTTACCATGTATGGTCCTTTGATCCTTATCATCTTTGAGTGATTGATTATGATATAGTCTAACCTTATCCATGCAATTTCTTGCTTTATTGCTCCATCACAGTGTAATAGGGGCATTGTTGGCTCTATGTTGCTTGAAACCAGTGTACACATAGAATTATGTGGCATAGTGTTGCTTGGCTATAACTGTAGAGGAGTGTTGAAGGAACCAATTAGGGGTTTTTAGATATTTCCACAAATCAATTTTAGAATATTTACTTTGAAAATGATGTTTCCTTCTAATAGACCTGAGGGGGTGAATTTTTAAGCTATAATAGATGCCTCGTAATGTATGAGGTCATAAGAGAAGTTGATGGTTGAAATACATTATAATGAACCAATAAGTGAGGTGAAGGGAGAGACCATTGATAGAGGACCTACAATGGATACATAAATCATAGTTAGATGCATATATGTTACATCCTCTTAATTAGGCATACCCATACATAGTACTGAGAAAATAGAGCATGGCCATCCACACAACATATTGTGGAATCATGTTGTTAAGGACTAGTCATGATACAATATAGATCTATAGCACAATAGATATTAGTAGAGATATATATTGATGTGAGTGACCGCAATGATGGCCCTTGAAGTAAATAATACATTCTCCATTGAAACTTCATAGATTCTATGGTCATGAGTGAGGTAGCCCCATGCCCCAATGTCTTCCACTCGTCCTGATGGTACTACTCTACTACATGTGAATAAATGAGTTAATGTCAAGAATGCAGGGAGACCATCTAATTACCATGCATTAAGGGATCTCGTTGATAGACATGATTGATACCATCAATAATTAAAATGGTTCCCATGGAACCTAGTACAATTGACGGAGTGCAAATAAATGAGTTGATGTTAAGCACTCGCAGAATCAGTCAACTTGGGTCAATGATGAAAAAAAAATCAGAATTTTTTCAGATTTTTCGACTATGTTGTGTGTGTACTAGGAAGGGTTATTGTTATTTCTAAATTCACCCCTATGCCTATATTCTCCTATAAATTTATCATTGAGGAATAAAAAATCCCCCTAGGGTTTAGAGTACACCTCCATCATTTAGACACAGATTTACTAAATTGAGGAGTCTAGGGTACATCACTTTCAGCCACTGATTTCTAGGGTTTTATCCATTGCTTTACAGTCCTTTTAGATAATTTTATTCACCCTTTTACTACCTTTAAGGTTTTGGTTTTTCCTTTCCCCCTTAGGATCCCCTTGAGTATCCTCGGTTTTGGAGCTTCTTGCCTACACTTTCCAACAATTTTCATCTCTAATTTTTGTTGTTTGTCTGCATTATTTATAGCAGCTTAGTGCCTTTAGATCCCAATCCTTTATACATTACATATTTTGGCCATTTATATTTCTTTGGGTAGCTCATTTTCTACCTCTCTTCTAGTTACATAATAGCCTTTTTGGGTGGGGTTTTGTGTGCTTTATTTGTTTTTTATTTTTCTGTACATTTTCAGCATTATTTACAGTTTTTCAACACTTTATTTTTAGTGGCACATGGCATCATAAAACATTCTCAGTTAACTCATCCACTTCACACATAATTTTCACACAATCACACCTAAGTGAACGTTAACTTGGTTAAAACCACGAAGCCAAGACTTGAAACACTACACCTCAATAATTCAACACACATAGATTAAGCCCACTTGGGCACCAGGGCCAAACAAGCTGTGTAGTTAGGCATGGGATCAATGGAATAGGCTTCTAATAACACCCATTGGTCATTTACATTGAAACATAGAATTTGACATATTAGGGAGCTTAAAATCCTTCACTATCCCATGCACAAAACCTAAAGTGCACTAAAAACCTACTTAAGAGGAGGTTATGCTAGGTCATTGTGTGATCGGTTCTCCTTGGGGCTACCCAACCTGTGGCATGGAACCCCATGCGGTGGTTGATCACCAAGAAACTCAAGACTTGACCACACCCATGGGACGAAGATAATTGTAGTGACCAATCGTAGGAAAACACCCTATAGGACTCACTGTGGGTAGAAATTAGTTCTTTACCCCACCTTTCTCTGTACACCACTACTTGTGGGGATCAAATTTTGTCAAGTAAGAAGTCTTTTGGAAGGCCATATAAAACAATAGATTTGGGACTTTTTTGAGGATTTATATCACCTATAGGCTAGAGGTCATTATTCTTTGATAAGATGTGTTTTCTTGAATTAGAGTGGCATCTTAATATAGTTAGTTTACACTTGGCACCAGTACAGTAGGTGTTTTCTTGTTGTTTGTTGATATTTTTCTCCTATCATCCCCTTTTGGTCTATTGAGAAATATTTGTCTTGAAATAATTGCACCCCTTAGGAATTTGTTGCAGAGACTTTGTGGCCTTCACCCCCAGTTTCCTTTAGGACATCTTAGTCCTCCCCATCGAGTAAAATTTCATCCTCCTAGTCCTCCATGGAGTCCTCATTCTGACTCTGGTTTTTCCGATTCATCCAATCCTTCCTTTGATTCACATCTTCTCAACCTTGTACCACCACCATGTCAAGAACCAACGTGGGTGAAAGAAACCAAGGTGGTAACCAAGGTAACCCCACAAGAAAAACCTCTACCGTTATGGTCACTCCTCCTCCATTGCTTCCATTTATGGCTGGTTTGATCCTCCTTGATTTCATCCATCTCATAAATGACCCTCTTCTCCATGACCCAAGTTAGCTATCTATGCCTACCAAGATTCCTTTTGACATCCCTAAGGTTGAACGTAATCCTGGATAAGATCCCACATGTTTCCTCATTTCATATGTGGTGTTCATCCAATTCCATTACTGAAAACTCCATTCGTCTTCGTTTATTCCAATGCACCCTTACTGGAGTTATTTCAAAGTGGTATGTGGATCAACTTCATGCCCCCCATTCCACCTTCATGATTCTAACCAAATATTTTCTATCATACTTCCAGTTACCCCTCTGACATGACACTGGTACTGAACTCTTGACCTCTTTCTGTCAAACTTCTACCACCCACCTATCTAACCACATTCAAGAATGGAGTAGAAGGAGTATCATGTTTAAATCTCATGGATTTAAAGACCGCTTCTATATGGATTGGTTCCTTAGATCACTTATGGACCCCATTGGTAAATATGTCTCCTCCCACTTCCCCCAGTTTGAGGAAGACACTCTCCAAGTAGCTTTGAAATATGACCTAATCTATGCACAATCAAGATATGTTTATACTGTCATTCCCAATATGCCTCAGTCTGGTGTTGCTAATGGCCTGGAGGCATCTCATGGCACTGATGGTATCATTGGATATATCTCACACCCTCCACCTCCACCATATCCTCAACCTCACATGAGTTATGGGCAACCCCAGCGAGGGACCAGTTCCACTTACACTTATCCCCCTCCTGCTCCTTCCCATGGAAACTCTTAACAAGGTTCAAGCATGTCATATGCATATCCCCATTCGCATCAATCGATCTTAGGTCTAGTCGTTGCTTCACTTAGTTATCACAATGTGTCTCCACTCCTTTCTATCCTTATGCACTGACTAGCACTTTAGCCCCTCTGGCACCATCTCCCCAACCTCTTTGCCTCCCCCACCTCTGCCACAACAACACCCACCTCCTCAATGTCAAGTGTATGCTTAGTAGAGTGCAACCAATCCCCCCAACCCTAAGTGAAATAATAAGGACAAGGTTAACTAGAACCATCCATCTCAAGGTAACCAAAGTAACCATGGTCCACCACCTAATTCTCCTCAAGGTGACCAACCTACTCTCGCAACCCAAAAGTAGGGCGGATAGTGCAAGCAAAACAAGGAACTTCATACAAATAAAATGTGTGCCTATTGCAGAGTCTATGGCCATTATACTCATGAATATCCCATGTTACCTCAAATGTGCCAAGTATGGGAAGCTCAAGTAACTACTTCTAGAGGACCTTAGCCCATTGCTCTACCTCCTCCCCCTTATTCTTCATCACAATCAGTTGTTCTTACCAATCATTTTCCTGGGTAATGTGTTGGGTTGTGTTATATTCTTTCCACGACTAACCTACGTAGTGAACCGGGGGGTTAG